>SZWC01015265.1:48464-68516 GCA_023375785.1 Penium margaritaceum
CCCCCCCCCCCCCCCCCCCCCCCCGGGCATGAAGCTTTCCTACAGCAAGTTACCCCATCCAGCTGTGGCTTACCTTGCGCAGATACATGCCGTTGAGCACTGTGACCTTCTGCGGCAGCACCAGCGGTTGCTCGCCAAGCTGCCTGGAAAGTTCCTTGAGCGAGTCCGCAACCAACCGCACGAATTCGTCTTTTCCCAGCTCGTCCTTTCCCGCACGCGCATACTTGTGTATGATGTCCGTCAGCAATCGGTCGGACATCGCACAGACGCCTCCTGTCACACACACACGATGGGAGGGGGCAAGATTCTCCACGATGAAGAGTGTGTGTGGTGGGGGGGGGGGATGCAACTCATAGCAAGAGTGTCTGACGCCCCAAAAAAAAATTGAGAGGGCGAGGAGAGGAGATGCCATGCGCAGCTGCCAGCTTGAACACGGACACAAGCACATGCACTTTCTTTCTCTGCCTTCTCACACAACCAGATAACCCACAGAGGTGCGAAGGGGCTCAGACCATGAGGAGAGTCACGAAAGCGGAGAGTGAGGGAGAAAGAGTCACTCGAGGGATGGAGGGAGAGAGGGAGGGCAAGGGAGGGACCAAAGGAGGGGGGGTGGGTGGGACAGGAAAGGAAATCCTCTTTTCTCTCCCACTCCCTTCCAATCTCAGACTTGGGGTTGGAGGGAGTGAGGGAAGAAGAGACGGAGGCACGCAGGAGGTGAGGAAGAAAGGTCAGGGATCGAAGGGACAGAGCAGTCAGTTGCATCAGATCAGAGGGCCCACACCACACCAGCACACACCTCCACTGTTGGGTAGGGCGCCATGTTCCAGGCCGAGCCGCTTAAGGGCGGGCCGAAGCTCGCGCGCGGATATTTGGCCGCTGTTGTCCGTGTCCAGTTCGCGGAACATGCGGTCCACGAGCTCGTCCAGCTCCTCGGGACTGTGCACCAGCGTCTGCAGCGGCGACCCGTCAAACACCGCCGCGTACAGCGGATCCTCTGTGCACACACACACACACACACACACACACACACACTCACGTTGAAGTCGGAATGTGGGCAAATGTGGCAGCAGGTGCATGGAGTTGCAGGGAGAATGAGACCATGCAACATCCGTGTCTGCTCCATCTTCCTCTCTTGCGAATGTGCGTCATTCCCTACTCGCTCAATCAAGTCAAGTACATGCACTGATCGGCGATAATGATCCAATCTGGCACGATGTAATCAATGTTGTTGCGTTGTCGCCGTCTTCGCCATTGTCGTCGTTGTCGTCATTGCCACGTTTGTTTTCGTCATGGTCGTTGTCGTTGTTGTCCATGTCTCCGTCGACGTCCTCGTCGTCATCGTCGTCACCGTCATTGTAGTCATTGTTACTGTCGTCGTCACTGCTGTCATCATCGTGTCAGGGTTAATGTCGTTGTCCTTGTGATCATTGTCCTCATCCTCATTGTCGTCATCATTGTCGCCGCCCTCGCCGTCAACACCAACACTGCCACCACCACCACCACCACCACCACCACCACCACCACCACCACCACCACCACCAACGTCACCACCACCACCACCACCACCACCATCGTCACCACCACCACCACCACCACCACCATCGTCACCACCACCACCACCACCACCACCATCGTCACCACCACCACCACCACCACCACCATCGTCACCACCACCACCACCACCACCACCATCGTCACCACCACCACCACCACCACCACCATCGTCACCACCACCACCACCACCACCACCATCGTCACCACCACCACCACCACCACCACCATCGTCACCACCACCACCACCACCACCACCATCGTCACCACCACCACCACCACCACCACCATCGTCACCACCACCACCACCACCACCACCATCGTCACCACCACCACCACCACCACCACCATCGTCACCACCACCACCACCACCACCACCATCGTCACCACCACCACCACCACCACCACCATCGTCACCACCACCACCACCACCACCACCATCGTCACCACCACCACCACCACCACCACCATCGTCACCACCACCACCACCACCACCACCATCGTCACCACCACCACCACCACCACCACCATCGTCACCACCACCACCACCACCACCACCATCGTCACCACCACCACCACCACCACCACCATCGTCACCACCACCACCACCACCACCACCATCGTCACCACCACCACCACCACCACCACCATCGTCACCACCACCACCACCACCACCACCATCGTCACCACCACCACCACCACCACCACCATCGTCACCACCACCACCACCACCACCACCATCGTCACCACCACCACCACCACCACCACCATCGTCACCACCACCACCACCACCACCACCATCGTCACCACCACCACCACCACCACCACCATCGTCACCACCACCACCACCACCACCACCATCGTCACCACCACCACCACCACCACCACCATCGTCACCACCACCACCACCACCACCACCATCATCATCATCATCATCATCATCATTGTCGTCGTCGTCGTCGTCGTCGTCGTCGTCGTCGTCGTCGTCGTCGTCGTCGTCGTCGTCGTCGTCGTCGTCGTCGTCGTCGTCGTCGTCGTCGTCGTCGTCGTCGTCGTCGTCTTCGCCGCCGCCGTCGCCGTCACCATCACCATCACCGTCACCGTCGCCGTCGTCATCACTGTCGACGACGATGGTGATGGTGACGACGACGACGATCACTATCACGATTGGCACTACCACGATCGGCATCGCTGTCATCATCCTCCTCGTCGTTGGCGTCGTCGTCGTCGCCATTGTCGTCATCATCGTCGTTTCACCGTCGTCGTCGTCGTCGCCATCATTTTGGTCGCCATCAGCATCGGCAGCAACATCAGCAGCAGCACCACCAGCACCATCAGCATCTTTGTGACCATCGCAGATATTGCCGGGGTGGCCATCGCCATCATACACATCCCATTACCATCCATTCCAGCAACAGCGACAACAGTGCGGATGTCAGCACCTCTCCCTTCACCTTCACCGCACACAGCGCCGTCTACGATGGGACTTCGGCAGCAGCAGCAGCAGCGCCATCGCTTGCATTGACAGAGGTCTGTCACATTAGCCCCCTTATTCATTCAGACCGGCTCCACCTCTCTCCACGCGACAACGAATGCCTCGGCGGCTGCAAATGCCTTCGCGACTGCAATTGTTGCTGCGACCGTGGCCAAAACACTGGCAAGGAACAGAAGCAGCCAGCCTACGCTCTCCGCAAGCGATGATAGCCTTCTCGGCAATCATCACCAGCCTCCGACGCACCTTCCAGGAAGGCGCTGGCGCCGGCCAGCACGTCGCTGCAGACGGCGACAAATCTCTCTCTCGTGATCTCCTCGCCAAGGTTGCTGGACATGAACGTGGCGAACAACCCGTCCACCAGCTCGTCCGTCTCCTGGCTGGTGCCCGGCGGCGGCAGCTGCATCAGCGCGCCGATGCGCAGCAGGGCCGGTTTCAGCTCCTCACGCGACAATTTTCCGCTGCGGTCGGCATCAAGCCGGTCGAACTCGGCGTTGAGAAAGGCGGAGAGTTTGTCGGGATCCGATAGCAGGCGGCGGGTCTTCTTGCCATCGAAGATGACCTGACGGCCGGAGCGGGAGCTTAGCGAGCTGTTCGACTTGCGCAGCTCTCGCTTGTTCGCAGTCATGGCTCGTTGGTGTCGCGCTGGCGGGCGAAGGAGGAGTCGGACGTGGCGCGGAGAGGTGTATGGAGGTGGGCTATGCGACGAGCGCGCATGCGACGGCGACGACGGCGATGGCTCGAGAGGTAGTGCCTGGCGCTCGCAAGCAAGCTGGCCGGCAGAGTAAATCAACAGCAGTGACTGTCTCGGGAGAGTGAAATAGGGCTGGAAGGCGGTTCCGCTGGGGACTCGTCTGTCGCCATTGCCCCTCTCCGCCGGCACACAAAGGGTGAGGCTGGTTGCGGTTGAAATCGGTGGTAGAACGCTACCGGACACAAGTTGCTCAACATAGTTGAGGACTTAATGGGTCCACAAGTTGCGCACAGATTTCGTCTCAATCAGAAAGCCGGTCATGAGTCGTATGCTTACGGTCATGTCCAAAGGTCGACGCAGCTACCAAGGACTGACTTCGAACTTTCAACTATCAGTACCTTACGTTGATTGGTGGAAGGTTGTTGGTTGAAACGATATCGTCCTATAATTGGTGCTCTGAGTGGGACCCGCTAGGTTAGCTGAGGACGAGGTCAAGGAACCCCATCCGGACGGATAAACATGGAGGGCCAAGTTGGACTGCCTCGACAACATTCCGGGCGAAAACCCCACGGACAGCACTTGCGAGAATGATGGTTGAACTCGTTCAACCATCGATTCCAACCGCAACCATCCTCACCCAAATTCGCTGTGAGGGGAATAGGGAGGGGAAGACGGCGCGAGAGAGAGCGTGGTGAGTCGCTGTTCGCAGAAGGAACGGCTACCGGACGTGACGTAAGCGAAAGCAGTCGTGGATGCAGGCACACTGCGACGTTTGTCGTCCAATGCTGCTCCACAAAGAATGGACAGCGGATAATTGTCGAAGAGAGTAAGAGATCAGATTGATTTTCTTCTGTCAGCCACAATTGTTTGATCTATTAAGAACTAGCCAACGATGAGCATAGTGCTCTTTGACAGTTGACCAGGCATGAGGCCTTTGGACATAACCCTAGAGAACAAGTAATGTTTAAGGGCACGGGTACATTCTTACGAACATGGTGACGTCAGCAGGAAAAAAAGGAACACATTTATAGCAAACGGACAGAAAGCATGGCCCACTAAGCCAAAACCCTGGTACATGAGGGTCTCCGACCCTCAAGCCATCCAACCCAATGATCAGCACGTAAGAACCTGTTCAAACCACGTGGACCAACAAGAGCTACAATTTTTGCTGAATTGAAAGATTTTACAAAGGTATGATAAGAAAACTTCAACATTAATTAAAACCTTCTGACTTTTTTCTGAATAATCACATGAAAAAGACTAAATCACCTTCAACCTTCTATTTCTTGCACAATGTGTTCAAGGAGGGGATTGAATACACTATTTGAATGAAAAAGTAGGTATTTCTAGCGAGGGATGGCATTCATGTCACCAAAATATTGAACTCAAAACGATAATCATCACCCAAAGAACTTATGTACAATTCATTTATTAGGTGAATTTGAAAAAAAAAATCATACCATAGAATTTTTTCCAAACATGATTTCAATTGTTAAATTTTATTCTATTCAAATCAATTCTATAGCATGGCACCGCCTCGCTGACTGGTCAAAGGAGCCACGTGGCTCGAGCCAGGTCACCTAAGACTGTAGGTAGTGAGAACGGATGGCGCCAGGGTCAGAGCCCCTCAAGCACCCTGGTTTTGCCATAGTCGGCCAAGGATTCCTTCAAATCCACTACATTGGCATTAGAGCTCCAAGTCAAATCCCACGTTGGGATTACCAAGAATGTCGAGGTGGCTCTCACTCCTAGTGGGGGAGTGTAGCATGGCAGTGCCACGCCGACATGTTGAATGAGCCACGTGGCTCGAGCGAGGTCACTTGGGACTATTGGCGCTGAGACGGGATATCTTAAGGGTTGAAGACAGTCAAGAACTTCTGTTTTGGCCTAGTCGTACAACAGTTTTTTCGAATGTACAACTTCCTACTCATATCAAATTTTCTAAAACTTATAAATTAATGTAATTATATATAAATATCATGTTTCTTGTTTTTATAACCTCTCAACTATAACGTTTTAAATTAAAACATAAAAAATTCGTTTAATTAATCAAATTTAATTCTTTCGTTTGAATTCCAAAACGTTCATTCTTTACCTTCATTCATCATTGAAAATAATACTAGGTCTTATTTGTGCCTTTAATTGTTCTTTTAAATTGTTGAGCCTTTCAATTACTAAAAACATGTCAAATCGTGTAATAACTGAACATGAATTTACTTTTCATAAATTCATGAAACACTATATTACACATGCAAAGAATTCATTCTTACAATTTGAACTATAGATCTAAATTCTTAGGAATCTACTAGATTTTCATAGCGCAAATCATCTTTTAAAACATGAATTGGTTCTATGTGGGGAAATGAGACCGTCCCATATTCTAAATATTTCTTCTCCACCTACCATGTACCTAAGAAAAAATTTATGATAAGGAACCCATCTTTAAAAAAATCAAATTTTTAGGCTACGATCCTTGCTACGAGGCGCCAGATTTATCATTATTTCATTGGCCACTGTTCTCATCACATCTGAAAGAGGGTGCAACTGGAAATTTCATTATGACGAATAATGTAATGCTAGAGACAAATCGCGCGGATTTGTACAATGCTTTGAGAAGGGGAAACTTAATGACCGATATTTGAGACACGGCCGGATACTTGTTAGTTTTGAAAGGATTGTTACAAATTTGACTAAAGGATGAACCGGGGGAAATGGGCGCGCGATGTGAGTTGGAGGGAGAGCGCTCAGAGGGGAGGGGGGTGGCGCTGGGGGCGACGGGGAGGTGTGGTTCGAGGGGCGCACTGTGGGCGTCAATGGTCACTCCTGTCGAAAAGATTCGATGGTAGCATGCATTCAAACAGCAAACATCCAGAAACGAGAACGACCTGTGCGTAAGGTGCTGTAACGATGCACATAAATGTTTCGGACGGAACTAATAGCCAAAGGTCTCGCAGCTTCAACAGCTTTGCACAGCATCTCCTAAATCTGCCCAATTTACATCGCAAGAGAATCCAAAAGTTCAGACATCATATTCTTTCAAAGCCCACAGGGACAAATCCACAGCATTCCACAGTCCAAGTGGCACCCATGGAAATAAGATGATCTCAGAAGGGCTTTCGGACAAAGGTGCTGACATAGGCTGAAATGAGTGCACCTTCAACAAAAAATGTACTTCAAACTTCGGATATCTATCCAACGATCTATGTAGTTTGTACCAAGATCTCGTTCATTAGGAAACAAGCATAAAAAACTCATTTCTAAACTGTAAAAAATACATTAGGACGTAAAAAACCACTCTATGCTCTGAATACACTAACATTAGAGAAAGATCTAAATGGATGAAACTTAAAGCAAGTAAAGGATAATTTTGTCAAAAGATTAAAATGAAATTCGAAAATCCTTCAAATATGATAGAATACAAAGCATTAGCTACAAATTTTTAGTAGTCATAAAAGGCAAGTGCAAGTTAAAATGATGATGCAATGTCATATTGTAGAGTGGCAGTACCACGTCGACTAATCGAAGCAGCCACATGGCACCAATGGGAACACCAGGGACTATAGGCAATTAGAAGGGATGGCTTCAGGGTCGGGAACCCTTAAGAATAACTGTTTTGGCCAAGTGAGACAAGTATTCCTTCAAATCCATAAGACATTTTGTTTCTCAGATAGGGTAAGACTAATGAATAATCTACCAAGCTATTGAAAAGATCTCTTTACGTCTACTTCTACATGAACATATGATACCATACATTCCATTGCACTGTTCAAAATAATCATTTTTCATTTTCCCATGAGCAACAGCATAAACTTCCATGCTTTTGATGAATCACAAGTGTATGTTTGGGAGCTAGACGTTTGCTACACAAAAGAAATAAAGGGCCAAAAAAGGGGGCTACCCTCGAACCCCTTCATGCACACTTAGGCAATAAAACACAAAGACGTACGTGTCTGAGACCGCTTTGTCACACACATGCACGTCTCTATGCTTGCACATCATGTCAGTGTGCTCTTGAATGTAAGCATAATGACATGTCTCGAATAACTCGAGGTTAAAAAAGGATCAAACTTTGAATTATACAAACATTGATTCTCCCTCTGAGTCCTTGTCTAGATAATTTCAACACAATGCACACAAATTCACAAAACAGGGGCAAAATGTTTGAAGTGTGGGGAGAATCACGCCCAAAAATACAGAGGGTCTAGTTTTGGGCAAATAAAAGAATGACATAATTCTGAGAAAAAATAGAACAAAATCAAGGGATAGTACAGTACCTTACATAAAATCCCATCAAGCATGTAAAAAAATGTTACCAAATATTGATTTCATCTAATACATTCTAAAACATAATGATACATAATGGATGTGCTTTACTTAGATAGTTACTAAAAGGTAACAAATTTCAACGTTAGTTTCCTAACCAGAGTTAATGTTTGAAGGCCGCTGTATATGGATATCCATATGATATGCATAAGGGAAGCTACAAAAACAAAATAATAAAGAGTAACCCTATAAATGATGATGTTTTTGGGGTGCATCAATGGCTAGGTTCCTTGATGTTGCGACCGCAATCCTTGGAGAGCAAGCTACAAAAACAGTGAAAAGTTGGAACTGGGAGAATGCTCAAACTGAATGATTATAATTGATGGCATCTCTTCTACAAGAGACAGAACAGCAAACACAACTCAGCTAGAGAATATCACTGGACTCTCACGCCTAGCCAAAACTCCTTGCCCACGGGTGGGCAGCGTCTAGCAAGACAGCACTAGCAAATTAGCTTAGGTCTTGGACATAGTTTGGTAGTCTCTTCTAGGTAGTCGAGCCTTTGGGGAATCTTGGACGTCCTCCTAACAAGGTTAGCAGATTGCTGCTATGCTTGTCTGGATATTGAGGAGAGTTTCTACAGAGTCTTGGCCTAAGGTGATGTTAGGAACTAGTTGATACTATAATGGTTGAATACACTCGGAGCTTGGTGATGATACGTGATGAGAAACAAAACAAAGACTACCTGGTTGGCAACCTTTTATAGTGGGTTGTTGGCAATTTTACACCTGTTCATGCAAGAAGAAGCTATCAGTTGCATATGGGAATACTTCTAGCCGAGGAACCTTCCTGATGGTAGCTCTTACTATTAAGTCATGCATGGCTCTGCTAATGTAGAATAGTCCGCACTCCTAGATTTGAATGTGGTTGATGGCTCGTGCATGCATGCTGTGATGCAATGATGTGTTGTGCATGCATGAACTGATGTAGATTGGTCCCCATTCAAGGTCGTGCATGCTGTTGTTGGGTGATGCCGATGTAGCAGCGGATGCAAGGCGGTCCACACTACCTAGTCAAATGTAGCCCCATTGTGACATGACCTAGCCAAGAGCCCAACAATGCTTACTTGTAGTGCACAACTGCTAACTAGTATGGATTTGCACGCATGCGCAGCTCTACTCTACATATAGCACAAGGGATTCTACACCTCAAGGGTTCATTCCCCCCATGGAAGTTGATGCGAGTGTTAAACTTGGCTTGTACAAGCAGAGAAAAACTGCATTGTTAAACGTAGGACTTTGTACAAAAAAAATCCCTTACTCCTTGTAGGACATCTAATACCAACATCGACTACGCCGGCTTCAATAGAAAAAAAAGCGTGATAACTATCACCTCTAAGACTCCTTTGGATTAGTGCACAAAGGACTTTAATTGTCCTTTATGAAGAAATTGGTGACTTTGGGTCTCTCCCAGAGGGTTTCAAAGTCATAAGGATTTTTTGCTGTTGCCCCCATGTCGAAAAAGCTAAGAAGAGATATTTCCTTGCTTCTCAATGCACGTCCTTGACAGCTCCAATCTAGGATCCTTCCCGGTAGGTTTTGCGTTTGGGAGGTTCCTACTTGGATTTTTGTACCATTTATACCATCAACAAAATGTGTGGTGGCATCTTAAGCTTACTTGATCCAGGTACAGTGACTTCTACTCGAAGAAAACGTGTAGGGACATTTTTGACGCATGATACTTCATGAAAGGGTGCTCTCCTTGACTCATCCTTTTGTGTCTCCTTTTTTCACCACAAAAGGAAAAAATTATCCTCTCCCCATCACGTTTAGCAGCTTTTACAAAGGTATAAATGGCAACTTTGGTGTTAACAAAGCCATTTTTGCCCTTGCTCATGAGTGCTCGACGCTGCAATCCTTCATCCTAGATGTGCAAAGTTTTGGGTACGTCAGTTGGATTCAAAATGGTGCTAAGCATTTGCCACACGCTTGGAGTTATACCACCGCTGGTAAACAACTCGCCAAAAGAGCTTCGATTCCTACGCCCTCCTCCTCTTGTTGTCCATCGTTTTTCTATTGGTAGCTTTTTCCTTCTCTTTACTCGCTTGCCAAGTTTTGTCTTGAAGTGGAGGGGTGTTTGAGAGCTGGATTATGAGGAGCAAGCTTGCTCCACCCCCTTCTGATGAACTTGCTCACCACTTCGCACGAGAGTGTCTTTGATCGCTTGCGGCCTATCGCTACTGTAAGTATCTCCGCTACCAAGCCTGCTTTCATGGCATGCCTACCCCCTTTGTAGCTCCCTTCCAACCCTTTACTTTAATTGCTTCTGCTCCAACACAAAGCCCTACTTTTTTGCTCTACTTCAATAATTGCTCCACTTGCTCTCTTTTTTTTGTAAGAAACCGCTCGCGTTCCGTTTTCTCCTTCGTTTTACAAATCCATGCTGCCACATTTTTGTTTTTCTTTGAGGAATGAACTCGAGTCCTAAAAAGAACAATTCTCCACAAACGTTTGAGACCAAAGTATGTTTCCTAATAAAGCAGTGGACTTGAGTGGGTGGTTGAAGTTAGTGGTTGTCTGGGAGCACAAAAAACCTTTTGTAGCACACTTAAGATGGAGAATGGGCATAAATGTTTCTAATGTCACTCCAACACTAAGCATGAATGAGTTTATTTCCGTTGAAAGAACTCAAGATGCTGCTTTGGAATTTTTTGCTTCAAATGAATTTTCTTGACAAATCGAGGTCTCTCTTGCATTTTCAACAAAAAAAAACTACGTTGTGCACCATGGTGCATGTTCCTCAGTTATTTTGTGTGCATATATCATCAATGGCATTGGTGCGCATGCTCGATTGGCACATGTCTCCCAAGTCACCCTTCTTCAAGGGATAGTACAAGTGGGCACTACGCGCAAGTCCACATTACTCCATGCACCTCTAGATAATGTCATTTGCGATACTTTTGCTCAGAAAATCTACAACTTCTACTGTTCCCAAAATGTGCTTAAGTATGATCATATGGCCGATCACCTTCGAGAAAAATCTAGTGGCCACATATGTCAATGTACATTGTCCAGCGTTGCAATTTTGTACATGTTACAAGGTCAATGGCTAGATATTGTCCACGTAAACTATTGTGAGACTATGCTACCAAAAACGAATGTCATCAAGAAGGTTCCTAAAGTAAGTGACCTCTTTAAATGCTATTTTCATCACAACATTCATAGCTTTGGAAAAAATAAGTGTGATTGATTTTTTTTCTCTTGCTTGACCACAAAAAAGCCATTCTGATAAGTGGTGTGACAGATCCTCTGGTGCTACGATGGTCCTCTAGTATACTGCCAAAATCAACATCCACATAGCTCCTCAGCTTCAGATTGCTTGACAAGCCGAAGACCAACCCCATGTCAAGTGTATATCAAAGTTTTCCAGTGCACAGGCCAGCTCCTTCTAAGCCCTTTCACTACACGTCTCACTCCCATGCACCAAGTTGCTCACCACACACTAAGGGTCTGGTAAATTGCTATTAAAACTTTTCATGAGAGAACCACATGTGCTCCGGTAGTCAATCCCGGTTCTCCCCCTTTGTCCTTGATGGATTAACAGTTATTGCGTTAGGGGAGTTTGAATGCGATGATCACAACCGTGAAACTGTTTAAAGAATTTGGTTGCGTAAAACTAAATAGACAACATTAGTGTGCATTGATAGGGGATGCGTTTGATGTTCTTGACAAAGTTTTACTCAAAGGTTGGCATCAAAGTCACATTGACCTGTTGTGCCATCGCACAAGTAGTTGCGTGGATGAAGTCTAGTAGTGGGCCGATGATCAAGGTATTGTTTAGGTAGACAAGGATGTTGCGGTCTGAATTCTTGTCATCAGCTTATTGATGTAGTTATAAGTAGTGATCGTATGCTCATGGATGAAAGTTCAATGACTCAAGAAGACTTTTTAACTTGTAGTACAAAAGAAGGAGACTCTGCTTCGATTCATTGAAGCTCTTGAAAAACTTACACACACGTCCCCTACCATTGTCATAACTTCGAGTTACTTCACATAGACATCAATGTCTATTTCTCCATACAAAAGTGTGTTCTCAGTGTCAGGCTTGTGCACCTCTTAGTTTTTTTCTCCTACACTAGGGAGATTGATACACATTGTGATAAGAGGACTGACAAGTGCATAGATTCTGAAAAAATCCTTGCCTTCCTATTGTCAAAACCCCTTTTCCATTAGGCGCACTTTGAATTTGTCGATGCTTCCACCTGCCTTCATCTTAACCCAAATCACCCACTTCACACCAAATTGCCTTGAGACAAATGGTAGCTTTGTTAGCTCCCAAGTTCCCCACTCCATGAGGCTATTGTACTCAACATCTAGCGCTTTTTTCATTTTGTTGCAAACTCACGTGCTAGTGCTTCCTTGAGTGAATTTGGCTTGACCTATCGTAAGGTTGAAGTCTTGGAAAGAAGAGCTATGAGATGCGTTACAATGATGCCAAAATGTACTTCATCATCCCCAACATACACCATGCATGCTTTAATCGCCATATCACACATTGTTTTATCCTGCTTGTGTTGCTATTCCATCTGTTGTTTTAGGAGGCATATGAAGTGTTGCTGTTTGATTGTGGTG
Organism: Penium margaritaceum; assembly: GCA_023375785.1. Lineage (NCBI taxonomy): Eukaryota > Viridiplantae > Streptophyta > Zygnematophyceae > Desmidiales > Peniaceae > Penium > Penium margaritaceum. The sequence goes on from SZWC01015265.1 coordinate 61,096, forward strand.
TCATGCTCTTTCAGCCTCTTTGCATCTACACCATCTTTCTTTTCCACCTGATAGCTTTTGCCATGGCGTTCTACGACCGCCTCCAGATTAATGGCGATGCATTTTTCGTTGTGAGTCGCAAAGGGCACACTCATGGGCACCCTCTTCTCTCGACTAGATCCATATCGATCATAATAAGTGGATCATCGTTTGCTTCTTTGTCTTGGATTCACTCTACAAATGAGTTGTAAAATGACTCGAGTAGATCAAGGGTAGTCAAATGCTTGGCTTTCCACCCTGGTCGTGTTCTAACATGTTAATGATGATATGCTTGGTGTCGATGCCATAGAAATCCAAACCTTTCATGTTGGCAGTTTGTCCAACAAACATGTTCCAAGTTGTTATATCTACAAGCTTTTGAGGACATTCTTTTGGGACATGAAGAAGTGCCATGCAACCACATGTCTATTGCATGGTGATGTTTGACTTGTATTTATGCCATGCTTGAAATGGAGTCATGTTTGGTTGGGTCATGTGTGGTACACGATTTTGCACCCAAAGTGTTTCTTTAGGTGCGCTCCGAGTAGCCTAGATTTGAATGTTTCCTGAACATAACAATTTGCTCATTATTCTATGTGGTATATGGTACATAGTATGACTACACAATGCCCATTTCCTTAAGGTCTAACATGAATTCTATGCTTGTGTAATCGCCAGCATTGTCCATTCGTACGACTTGTAGCTTCTTATTCCTTTGCCTTTCCATTATTGCCAACTATTTGAAGAAGTAGGTTGGTTCTTCATCTTTCATTCAAAGAGGGTAGCTCCAAAGAAAACGTGCCGCATCATCGACAAATATGAGGAAGTATCTGTACCCACCATAGACTATTGTTGAGGGGACTTCTCGGCACATGTTAGTGTGAACTACTCTCATATTTTGGTTGATGATGCACATGCTCACTGGAGGAAACATTTGTTGTGGCAACTTGGCACGAACGCAATCCTCAAATGGTGCCTTGGACACTTTTGATGTTGAGACTATCGATGTAGCCGTTCTTCACCATGGATTGTACGAAGTGATTGCTGATGTGGCAAAGCCTTTTATACTACACTACATCATGTGCACCTACTTTTTTGTGATAAACTGATGCTCCAAATGGGGAATCCATTTCATCTTGAATAGGTGCATTATAGTGCAGCATAATCATGCCATGGGGAAGGAGCTGACCTTTTACAAAGATTTTTACTTCATGGCTTTCGGGTGTGATATGCTTATCGTTACAATTGACGCAAGGTCCTCTTTTCATTATTTGAGTAAGGAAGAGGAGGTTAACAACAATTTTAGGAATTTAGAGGACTTTCCCACACTTGACTTTTGCTCCATCATTCCCAATCACGGTCATCATGCCCTTGTTAAGCATGGGCGTTTGCTTGTTGTTAGCAACTGTAACATACCTTTGATCTAAAGGTTCATAGTTTTGAAAGTAGGATTTGTGGTAAGACATGTGTAGTGTACACCTAGTGTGGAGGTACAACACATAAGGCAAGCAAACCACAATCTCCCATTGATTGTCTAACAACTAGAACACAGATGTAATGTAGTCAAACAATTGCACTTTTTGTTACTCCTTCACCTTCTTGTCAGAATCCTAATTGCCTTTCTTACTCTTTTCTCCTCCACTCTCCTTTCCTGCCCCTTGCTTCTTTCCTTTGAAGATGCTCAGCATCCTCCCTTTCTTGTACACAAAAAACCTCTAGAAGCAGTCTTTTTTCACTTTCCCTTTCTTGTTGTTTTAATGGCACGGGATATCAAGACGTGATTTGATCAGCTAGCCTACGAAACTACGTGAAATTGCCTTTGGGATGGAGCGAGTAGACTCATGGGAGTACGTTGACTTCATCATTGCATTGCTGTTTGACAAGGAGTGGGACGCAATTATCTCTCCTTCATTATGGAAAGCTACATTGCGAAAACAATGTACTTTTTGACTTCTAAGTTGGTGGTCTTGCTTCTCTATCAATAGCATCTTGATAACGTATGCCTCTCTTAGTTTTGCTTTATGCTTGAACTTGAGAATTTTCTTCACGCCATCCTTGTCTCTAATGAGGTTGTTGAGTAGGAAGGTCACAAAGATTGGCTCAGAGAAGGGTGCGCCTGCGATGACAAGTTGGTCGCGGAGTGATTTTGCATGGTTGATGTTGATCTCAATGTTATCAAAGTCGTTAAGGCTGATGTGGGAGAGCACCATACGTTTATGAGAATTGAAAGTGGAGTTGCTTGACATGTCGATATGTAGGAGATAAGACCATGCATGTTTAGCTTGCTCAGATGTTGCCTCGTACATGCGGAAATCTTCCTTAATGCAAGGGCTTATCTTCTTCTCTAGCACCATGTATGCAGCTTGCGTGAAGTAGTTGAATTTCGAAACTATGTGTGGTGGAGATGCTATTGGAGGAGGAACAGAATAGCCAGTGTAGAACTTCCACATGCTGTAAAATTGGGCCACTAATCTGATCTCGTGGGCCTAGTGTGAGAAGTTCTTGCCATCAAACTGGTTAACTTTGACCTCGGTACCCAACTTCTTGTGTTGGACATGAGGGGTTATTTGAGTGACACTACTACACGTTTGCTGCTGCCGGTAGCACTTGAAACACAAGGTGCACTTTGAGATGTGGTTGCCCAATGTATGTGTGAGGCGTTGGTGCTTGAGGAGATGGTTGAAATTTTGCCATCGTTGGTATGCCTTATGGAAGCTGTGCTTGTGGGGTTGGAAATTGGTGGTGCATTCCTACTTGTGTTGATGCTACTATTAGCACCTACGGGGGAATGATAGGCTCATGCATGAGCGAAGAAGCACTTGGCTTGGGTAGATGTGCTTATGATGCTTTAGAAACTTGCTTGACATGATTAAACTACTACTGCTATTGTTGTTGATGTTGTGACAGTTGCAGTTCTTGTTGCAACTTGTTTTTTTGTTAAAGCCATGCCTTTCCTACTAAAGTTAATTCATCTAAGCATCACGTGTGAGCCCTTTTGCAAGCGGACTAGCTCTTTTACACCAAGTTGCTTCCTAAATTCCATGGTCTTTTGCTCCGTAGCCAGGCGTGTAGTTTCTTCTTCTTGTGCAATGCGTTTTGGTGCATCTTGCATGCGTTGCGCTTCTTCTGACTTGTAATATGTCTGCTCTGCCACATGGCGACCCTGATCTTGCCTCATGTGCAAATCATGCAAGGATAGAGTTCTGACCATGAGGTAGAGAGCTTGCACCTAATTTTTCCATTTGCATGTTCCTTATGTAAACCACGTTGCATCTGAATATTACAGTTTTAATCCCACCTTGGGCACTTGAAGATGTCACTTGCTCGCTAGCGTAGGCAACTGGACACAAAAGCTCCTTCAACATATCACTAGCTAAGACTCACAATATATACGTTGTCATGAATGACCTAGCTCTGATGTTGGTCGTGCGATGCAGCAAGGGCTAGGTTCCTTGCTATTGGGACCATTGTGATTGGGGAGCAAACTATTGATCAAGTGAGGAGGTGGAACTAGGAGAATGCTTGGAATAAATGAATGAATTTGATCACAACTATACTATTAGACATAGTTTCCAAACACAAATCAACTAGAGGATATCTCTGGACTCTCACGCTTGAACACAGCTCGTGGCCCACGGGTGGGTAACTTCTACCAAGACAGCTTGAGAAAAGTAGCTTTGGTCTTGGACATAGTCAGGCCACCTCTTCCACCTAGTCAGGCCTTCTGGTAGTCAGGGGCATCCTCTTGCCTAGGCTTCCACATTGCTTCCGGGCTTACTACGGTCTTAAGGAGAGGGTCTGTAGAGTCTTGGAATCAGATGATGTATGGAAATCGTGGAGGTTGTTGTGGGTGACTACAGGCAAAAATTTTGGTGATTATCGAGTTGTTGAATGAAGACGACCAGGTTGGCTGTCTTTGATAGCAGGCTGCAAGCAAGTTGAGAGTTGTCCAGGTTGTTAGAAGCTTCTGTTTAAAGGTGGGAAGTTTCTTAGTTTGGGAACCTTCCTATAGGTGGATGGCTGTGTTGATGTAGAGTGGTCCTCGCTTCTGACTTTACATGTGGTTGGTGACTCGTGCATGCATGATGTTATGTAATGCTATGTCGTGCATGCAATCATTGATGTAGAGCCGTTCCCATTCTAGGCCTTCCTTGTAGTCGCGCTCATGTAGTGCCCAATGCACGACGGTCCACACTACCCAATCAAGTGGAGCCCCATCTTGACTGATCCTAGCCCATAGCTCAACAGTGCGTAGTCGCACTACACAGTTGTTGACTATTTTTGGTGAGGAGGCATGCACAGCCCTGTTATATATTTAGCACACAGAATTTTGTTGCCCTAGAGTCCATTTCCCCCATTGACCCAGATGTCAGAATGAAATCTTGCCTGTACAAGTAGAGAAAATCTCCGTTGTGAAAACTAAGATTGTTTATAGAAAAATTTGTAAGTTTTTATATGCTTCTTAGATTCCAAAATGGACTGCACTAGCTTCATGAAAAAATAGGCATAGTAATCGTTACCTCTAAAAAAAAAACATACTATGAGAGATGTAATTTTCATCACATGAATCAAAGAATGTCATATAAAATGAGACTATATTAATTTCTGTGAACCATTGTTTTACCTTGTTTGCAAGGAATAGTTAAGATATAGTGTTGGAACTTACAAAAACATTGTTGATAAGGGTATAAGAATGTAAAATAATTGTATTTGACTAATACATGAAGGGAATTTTCAATAATCTGCTGTCACTAATCCAATTGAAATGCATGAATACCCTCTTTCTTGCCATGGGCTAGATGAAAAGCTTCCACAAGGTCAAATAAACAAAGAGAGTGATTTGAAGCAACCTAATGGATAGATTTCTTAGCACTTATGGCTTTGTTAGCGTGTGAGAGGACATGAAGCTTCTAAAGCCAGGGCTTGTGGCCTTAAGCCCCCATCGTCTCCCTACCCTCCATTTTGTGGAGGGTGAACTGGTTGAAGAGTGAAAAGATGAAGAGCAAGAGATTAGACATAGACATTGGAGCACACGAAAATGCATCTTACATGATGTGGTTCATTGAAACACGTTGTTTCGTTGTGGGATTTATGTCTTACATTTTCTAACTACGTGGTGTACGGCCGACGGATGAGGGGAATAAGGTGATTCGAGGCAAACTCCTCTGTTGATAATAGTTCTACTTGAAGTAATGCGGTCATCGGGATGGTTCTGGTTTTCTGTTTGACGATCGGGTTTCGCTTCTTCACAGAGAATCGTGTGTGAACTGCGTTCACATGTTCTGATATTTAATCATTAGTACCGTAGACGGAAAGGAATCAAACAGGTCCTTTCAATCGACCTTCGACTTCTGACATCTTCCCAGACATAATAATGCATCTATGCCAAAGAACGGCAAGGACCGGAACTCGCGATGAAGGATCCCGCACATTGTCACATGCAAGGCGCAAATCTTTGGGGTGCCAGTGTTTCTTTCGAAAGATACGGGATGAGCCTCCCATGATGTCCATGTGCGTTCGCTTCTTAGCGGCCAATTCTCGAAATGTACGAAGTGATTTATGCTGGTGTTGGTTTGGGGTGAGGCTGGGTGTCGTTGAAATCGGTCGTTGGACGCTATCGGACAGTTCGCTGCGAATATTGTTCGACATGTGGAGTCCTCGAATTGCGGGCCGCCTAGATCTCATCATCATCGCCGGTCAGAAGACAAGCGCAGCCGGTCAGATCCGGAGCGTCTCTTCCCGAACGCGGACGCATGTCGAAGTTCCAACTATCGATTTTCGCATGTGATTGGTGAAAACGGAGATTGTTGGGCCGATTCCATTCAGTCATCCGTATTCTGTGCAGCGAAGTCCTCGATGGGGGTAGCTAATGGCGGAAAAGATTACACGGGGGGTGTGAAATCTTTGTCCTTCGATAGGGGTACTTAAAACTAAGCAGCATCAACCCACTTCTTGAGTACCCCCTTCGGGTTCTTCCAGAGGAGGAGTACGGACATGTGAAGGCCGAAAGCCCAGCAAGAAAATGGACATGATGCATCCAGCGAACACCAAGAAAACACAAAGTCAAGAGTAAACAAGCGGGTAGTCGACCGCGACAACATTTTAACAGGTGTATCCACTTCACATTCTGAATCTCGTTATACCAAACTCCACGTACATGATTTTGTTTGACACTGACATGAGGTCAACAATGAAAACATGAGGCTGTACGAACATTAAAAAAAAACCATGATTCAATCAGAGAAATACGTCAATTCCAAACTGATAACCTGCTCTTAATCTTCCTTGTACATTCTTTGCGTAAATTCTTTCATGTTTCATGCTCTATTTCATAAACAACAAAATGAATTTCTTTTAGAGAAACGTAATTAAATTTCAGAAAACACGAAAACTGATGGATGAATATTATGTTTCGTTGTTTAATTTTTATACTCATGAACATATGAATATATGTGTTACACAAAAACATGTTTATGTATCGAAACATGTAGACAGCTTTTTTCACCATACTCATACATATGAACATAGATGTAGATATAACATAGATATGAACATATATACGAATGTAAATACAGATATAAATAAAGATATGATACATAAAATATCTAGATGTGGTTATAGATATAGATATGAATAGAGATATACATGTAGATATTGATAAAAAAAATACATGTCGATATAGATATAGACAACGATATAGATATAAATATAGATATAGAATGAAAATGCATACATATACATAAATATGTAGATCTATATTTAGATATATATATAGATATTGATATAGATAAATATACAGATATAGATAACGATATAGATATATATATATATATATGGATATGGATATATATATATAGATATAGATATAAACATAGATATAGATATAGATATAGATATAGATATAGATATAGATATAGATATAGATATAGATATAGATATAGATATAGATATAGATATAGATATAGATACAAGTATAGATATAGACATAGATATAGATATAGATATAGATATAGATGTAGATATAGATATAGATATAGATATAGATATAGATATAGATACAAGTATAGATATAGACATAGATATAGATATAGATATAGATATAGATATAGATATACATATAGATATAGATATAGATGTACATATAGATATAGATATAGATATAGATATAGATATAGATATATATATATAGATATAGATATAGATATAGATGTAGATGTGGATGTAGATGTAGATCTAGATATAGATATAGATATAGATATAAATATAGATATAGATATAGATATAGATATAGATATAGATATAGATATAGATATAGATATAGATATAGATATAGATATAGATGTAGATATAGATATAGATATAGATATAGATAAAGATATAGATATAGATATAGATATAGATAT
>SZWC01015266.1:12441-63683 GCA_023375785.1 Penium margaritaceum
CTTCCTCCCCCTCTCCCCCCCCCTCTCCCTCCCATTGTGTCAACACTCCCTCCCTCCTCTCCCTTTCTCTCTCCCGCATCGTCTCCCCTTTCCTCTGCGCCTTCTGCTCCTCCGCCTCCATCGTCCCCGTCACTTCTCCATCTGCTCCATCGGCTCTGGCTCGGCGTCCGGCCCTGGTCCGCGGCACCGCTTGGCTCTCCCCGCGCTTGTTGCCCCTCCTCTTCCCCGCTCCTCCGCTCTCCCGTGGTGCTCTCCTGCTACTCTCACTCGGTCTTCCCCTCCGGCATCCGGGTACCCTCCCCTCTCTGCGTTGGTTTACATCCTGTCCCTTGGTGTTCTGCGCCCTCGGTCGTTCGCCGCTGCCGCCCCCTCCTGGTTTCCTCCCCTCGGCCCCTTCCGACTCCACCCCTGTCCCACCCCTCTCTAATCACTCTCCCACTTTTCCCTTCCCCTTCCCCCTCTCCTTCTCACTTCCTCTCCTCCTCCTCCCCCTTGTTTTCGTCCCCTCCTTCCCTCTTCTATCGTCCTTCTCCCTCCTTTCTTTCTTTCCTCTCCATCCCTTCCTTCCTCTCCGCTGTCCATGCCTTCGCCTTCCTGTCACCTCCTCCTCTCCTATGGGGCCTCCCCTCATCTCCCCATCGTCCTTTCCCCTTTAACTCAACCCTCCTTCCTCCTCTCTCCGTCCCTCCCTTCATCTCCGTCTCCGCCTCCACTCCACTTCCTCTCTTCTCCCTCCTTTCTCTCTTCCCTACCCCCATCTCCCCTCTCCTTGTTTCCTCCTCCCTCCTACCTCTTCTTCTATCTTCCCTTCCCCTTTCTCCCTCTCTTGCTCTCTCTCCCTCACGTTTCCACGCTCCCTACCCCTCTTTCCGTCTTCTTACTCTCCTCCCCTTGCCCTCGCTTTTCTGTCCTCCCGCCCACCCTTTTTCTCTCTACCCTCCCATGTCCTCTCCGTCCTTCCCATATTTCCTTCCCCTTCCCTTTTCTTCCCTTTCATCACCTCCGCTCTTCATCCCTTATCCTTCTGCCCCCTCCCTCCCTCGCGCCTCTGTCATCTACCCTTTTATCTCTCGTGGTTGCCATCCGCGCATTGCCTCCCTGCCGTTTGAGGTTGCTCTCATCTCTCTGTTGTCTCATGTGCCACTCCTTGGTTCTTCCCCTCTGCCCTGTGTTTCGTGCGTCTTGCAGGCCAATCGCCGGCCTCGGCTTCTTGCCCTTTTTCTCTTCTCCCGCTTCTACTTCCCCTCCCTCCCTCTCCCCCTAAACACACATCCCTAAATACACACTATACACCATGGTTCTTCACTCCTCTCCTCTTGCTGCTCGGTGCTCTTGTAACCGTCTTTTACTTGCCTCTGTTGCTCTATTCCTGGCGTTGTGTAGCACCATTCCTGAGCTCGGTCTTGCTGGTGCTCTGGAAGCCGCGGCAGCTGCTAGAGCCGCTCCTGCCGATGTACAGTTCATCGATGCTTCCTCCCGTGCTCCTAGCCCCTCGGCGTTCGATGGCTCTAGTCTTGTCGACAAGTCCTCTGTCCTTTCTCCTCGGTCTGCTGTGGCTGCGGCTGTCACCTCTGCCGGGGGTGCTGTACCAGTCCGCGGTGGGCAGCCTCATGTATGCCATGGTGGCGACTCGACCGGACCTGGCCTACGCGGTGGGTCAAGTGAGCAGGTACGTGGCCAATCCAGGGCCACTACACTGGCAGGCGATCAAGTGCATCCTCCACTACCTGAAGGCGACGCAACACGTGTGCGTGAGGTTTGACGGCAAGGGGAGGACCGACCCCTTGCGTCTGGTCTGCTACACTGATGCAGACTATGCTGGCAACGTGGACAAGTGGAAGTCCACCTCCGGCTACGTGTTCTTCCTCGCAGGTTCAGCGGTCTTGTGGTGCAGCAGAAAACAAGACTGCATTGCCACCTCCACAGTGGAAGCAGAGTACATCCCGCTGGCCGAAGCAGTCAAGGATGCGGTTTGGCTTCGTAGGCTATTGGAGGAGCTTGGCGTACCGCAACAGGAGCCTACGGTGGTACAAGAGGACAACACCGGCTTCATCTCACTGACCAACAACCCAACGCAGCACAGGAGGATGAAGCACATTGACGTGCGCTACCACTATGCGCGCGACATGGTCCAAAATGGACAAGTTGTGCTACAACATTGTAGTACGACGCACATGCTCACGATTTTCTTGACCAAGGCGCAACCCAAAGATCAGCATGTCCTTAGTGTGGCAGGCCTTGAGCTTACGGGCTATGATGGGCTCAAGAGCGCTATGGAAGATGAACAGGAGTGAGCAGGGAGGCATCCGGCATGGCAGGAGCAAGGGGGAGATTGTTACATATTGCCCCGTGCCATGCCCTGGAGTTGCCATTTTCAGGGTGATGGTTCCAGATCCAAGTACACAGCATGTTTGCATTCATGGTTGCATGTTTTGGAAACAACAGAACACGCTGGACCAGCTGCAATTTGAACTGCAGCAATCGGCTAAGGACTGAGGGAGTTATGGTCCGTCAAAGTTGGGAGGCGGTGATGGCCATCCGGGTTTGGACGGCAGACTTGGTACCGGCCGGAAAACTTGATCCGGCGGTGACCGGTTCGACTCCCACCACGCACACCATGGCCAACGCGCCCCTTGGGGGATGCTACTAGCAATATCCCATGGCTCATTGGAGCCATGTGCGCTTCGGAATGGCTGTCTGATGCTTCATTGGGGTCCAGGGCACTTCGGGCGCCCGTCACTCACACTAGTGCTCTGTCAGGGACAGAGACTCAATGATGCACTCTGAATCGCGTATCGGGCGCTATGGTAGTCCAAATTGTGCGCGGTTTGGTGCGTTGGAAATCTTGTGACTAGAACTATAATTTTGGTGGCGTTCTCCATGTCCATTAATCCACTCAAAACTGATCCCCAGCTCTTGGAACTTTGGGTGTTGCTGAGTTCTGTCAGAACACTGCTAACAAAGTGTGCGGCGACCAGAAACCACACATTTTTTCTAAGACTGCTGCCCAAACTAGCTCTGACCCTCAGGACATGGTCAGGCCACGTTGGAACCACATTCCAACAGTCCGCACTATACGGGTTGAAGGAGGCGATGCACGAGCGCTTCTAGAATTGTGATATCAGAACGCATCATACTACCTTGGCATCCAAATTACAGGTAATGGTGAATCACGATTCCTCTCGCTCCCACAGTGCCACTACATCAAGGAAGTGTCAACCAACCTGAGGCAACAGACTATAAAACAAGGCCGACATAACAGAACTTGCCTTCCGCTCCTAGTATTGTAACTAGGAGGAGATATCATTTTTAGAATCACAGTTCCATACTGAGCAGCTCATAAGAATCACTTCCTTGCAATGTGTCCTTGGCACCTAGTTTTGTTTGCACAAGGAGCTAGCTTGTGGAGCTTAGATCAGCCAACATTTCCGTCCTCTCTATCTCTGGCGGACAACTCTGTGAGGAGTCTCAAAGGTAAGAACTGTAATGAATCAAAGACAATTGAAAGGTACTATCAGTCCTAGAGCCAGTCTCTAGCCTAGGTGCGTAGTGACTTATTGGATGAGCCACTTTGGGGACAATCTGGATAGCATGATCCCCCTACTTACATGGCGCTCTCAGTGACCGCCAAGTGGCGCTAGCCACCAGGAAGGACCTTCAAATGTTCTAAGATGTCTCTCAGGAAGGTTCTTAAAGACAACTTATAATACTCCAAGGTGTGCCATCTCAAAAACGTTGCCTACATGCTGTATTTTATGGCAAACCTCTTGTCAGTGTCCAAAATCACGCACCACGACATGACGGTTGTCTTCACACGGGAAGAGGCTGTGATAGTCAAGAACAAGGACATCAAGATCTCTTAACTTAAGGATAGTCTTATTGCACAGGTCCTGAGAGTTGATGGGCTCGACATGGTGCAGACCACGTCCATCGAGAATACAAATAAGGGATATGTGACATTTGAAGAGCCCAAGTCTCCAGAGTGTAATATTGTAGCACTTGTTGTCACCATGGGGACTACTTCCGCCAAAGAGAGAGATGATGTGCTGTGGCACAAACACGGTGGCCAAGTAGCTGACAGAACACTCCAAGCTATGCAACATCATGGAGGGGTTCATGGGATGCAAGGCCAAGGATGAGGGAAAGTGCAAGAAGCTCTATGAGCCATGCCTCCAAGGCAAGGCAAAGAGAAAGTCCTTTAAGCCTAATGGACAATGTGACGCAGTAATCTTGGACTTGATTCACTCATATGTGTACACAATATTTGTGATCCTTTCAATGAAGGAAGCATGCACATGCTGACCTTCATTGATGACCACAGTCGTAAGATGTGGATATACTTCCTATAGACAAAGGGAGAGGTCAAGGAGAATATATAAGAGTTTGTTGCCATGATAGAGTAGCAAAAAAGCAAGAAGGTCAAGGTATTACGCACAGATACCAGCAGTGAGTACAAGGCGTGCAAGCCTTGTTGAGCCAACATGTTATCAACCACCAAACCTCCACGCCTTACACCCCCCACAATAATGGCGTTGCTGAGCGGACGAACCAGACTATCCTTGGCATGACACAAAGCATGCTCTTTGATGCCAATCTCCCATCTCGCTTTTGGAAAACGCTTCAAGAACTACTTGCTACCTTGTGAATCTCACTCCGACAGCTGCGCTTGGAAGATGTGGCAAGAAGCACAAAGAGAAGTAGTTGAGGATGCCACAAGAGGCTTGGTTAGGAAAGAAGCCAGGAGCCTCACACTTGAGGGTTTTGGACTGCTCTGCTTGGAGAAAGATCCAAGCAGAAGAAAGAAGTGGCAAGCTTGATGCACGCACTCACAAGTGTACAATGATCGGATATGACAGTGTAGACAAGGCGTATGAGTAAGCGAGACATCAAGACCGATGAAAGGACGCTCAGCAAAGGAGCACTCCTGGATCCTATTCATGCTCTCAAATCAGGACAATGGGTTGTGTTGTTTGAGTTAAGTGATCAGGCCCTTGAAACAGGCAAATGATGCCTGGAGAGGAGAATGATGGTGCAGTAGGACGAGTGACAATACAAGCTAATTTAGCGATGGATTTGGACATTGAGTCAAATTTGTCCGAGGCCTCTGAGTCAAACTCTAAGACCGGTAGCTCTTCCTCAAACAAGGGATCCCTCGCAACGCAATAACAACAGAAGCAACTAAGCCTTGAAGCAACACTAGCAACACGGCACAGTACGCGCTTGACCAAATCCCTGCCTAAGTAAAATGCTAAGGGTACAGAATGGATCATTCTCGGTCATGCTTGGCTCACGGAGAGCCAATGAATATGGCGGAGGCTATGAACATAGAAGATGCGGCCAAGTAGAAGGAGGCAATGGATAGCGAACTTGCATCCATGAAAAAGAGCGAAACATGGGTTTTGGAAGACAGGCCCCCAAACGCCCACGTGGGGGATCAAAATGGGTACTGCAAAAAAAGTGAAAACAAGATGGTACTTTTCACAAATACGAGGCAAGACTTCTGGTGAAGGGGTTTTCCTAGCGTACAGGCTCGTAGTTCAAGGAGACCTTCACGCCTATCGTCACCTTGGCCTCCATCAGATCCATGTTGGGCATCACTACTATAAAACATCTGGAGGTCCACTGGATGGACGTCAAGATAGCTTTTTTCTAGAGGAAGCTTGACAAGTACCTAAGGAGTGAAAGCTCCACAGGCCAAGGTTTGCAAATTGGTGAAGGTACTCTATGAGCTCAAACAGGCCCCAAGGACATGGTAGAAGGAGATGGAGGGCTTCACGGCCGGGCTTACCTTCATGCACTGCCATAATGATCCTAGTGTCTACGTGTGGGAGAATGAGTAAGACTTAATGGTGGTTGCAATATACATGGATAACCTGATCATCTCCTTGACATCAGTTGAGCTCGTGAACAAGCTAAACACAGATCTCAATAACAGGTTCAAGATGAAGGACATGGGTCCTCTTGAGTTCTACCTAGGGACAATTGTCCACCGTAATTGAGCGGGATCACCATCAAACTAAACCACATCAAGTACATCATGGAGATCCTCGTGCGCTAGAACATGGAGGAATGCAAGCCCATCAGCGCACCCATGGCAATACATATCAACCTCTTGTCCACCATGAGCTCCAGCATGGAAGCAAAATGGCGTGAGGTGGAGAAAATTCCATACCTGTCTGTTGTTGAGAGCCTCACGCATGCCATGGTAGGAATGTGCCCCCATATGTCCTATGTTGTGGGATAAGAAAGCAGATTTGTGGCCTCCTCCTAGGTGAAGACGACCGTCATGTCGTGGTCTGTGATTTTGAACACCGAAAAGAGATTTGCCGCAAAAGACGGCATGTAGATGAAGTTCTCCAACTTCAAGGCGTTTTCAGCACCGTTTACATTGATTCTGATCAACTTATCTCCCTTGCCTTGTGCATGGACAAGGTTGCCGTTGGCACACCAAAAGCAACGTTCAGTGTCCCCAATGGAGATGAACCCATCCTTCTCCCTTGAAGAGTTGTGGTTCGTACACGAGTAAAGCCCGTAGGCTCCATGCTTGAGCAGTGCCGCTCCCTTGGTTGCCGGCACGCTCTCAGCCATCATGTTTTTCAACTCCTTCTTACCCTTTTCTTTGCCCTTGTTTCTACCACCATGATCTCTGTCGTCCTTTTTGGGAATCGTGCACTCCCGTTTCTAGTGCCTAAGCTTGCCACATTTATGGCACTTCGCAAGAAGCTTTGAACCATTTCCACCGCCACCATTGCCTCTTCCTCCAGTGTGACCACTTCCGCTGCCGCTCTGACTAGAAGAGGAGTTGTTGCCATGACCAGCGTACCGTGCAGCACAGGCCAAAATGTTAGCCTCACTATCGCTACGACACATGGCCTTGTTGCGCAAGTACTCAGACTTTGCCTCATACGACAAATCCTCCTCCTTTCAACCGCCAAAGACGGTGATCAGAGGACCCCAACTTTGAGGTAGCGCCATGAAGAGGATCATGGCCTGCATGTTGGCGTTGATTTCCTATTTCATCTGGGTAACTTGTTGCAAGAGTCCTCCAAACTGCAATAGCAAGTCTAGAATCGACTCTCCCTCGCTCACCCTCATGAAAATCAGCATTTGAAGGATGAAGAAAATTTGCAAGAGCCATGGATTGGTGTACACGTGCAAGCTTCTCATAAGCGTTTAATGCATATATGATACCTTGGAGGTGGACATGTCATGACTCATGCAGTGATGTCACAAGAATTGCAAGCGCCATGTCAATTTTAAGACACCACGCTTCATATCTAGCGTCTATTTTTGGAGGTTCATTCTCTTCTCCAAGGAACATCTTCAAGTAGCCACGCACCCTCATGATAATCTCAAATTGCCATTGCCACAAGGGAAAACCTATCGCCGTGAACTTTGACATCCCATTGTTGACCTACTCAAAAGGTGTAGATTTGATGCTTACTCCCCAGCCATTGATCACCTGCAAAAATAGGACTCACTTTATCAAATTCAGGGTCGTGTGCGTAAGGGCAGAGCTTATCCTGCTTGAGCCCAAGGGTTATACATCCAAGGGCAGGATTTTATCCTTGTCCCTTGTTTGCTAAGTGCCAACACTCGCCGTTGGAGCTGATTGAGCAGATGGAGGAGATGGAGCTGATGGAGCTTATGCATGCTCAAGACAGAAAGGGCAAGAGAGTGTGAAGAAGCGCGCCTCACAACTAGTCAGTGTGGACCCATAACCCTTTGTCATGTGGCATGAGGTAATGGACAAGAAAACAAGGCCGAAATAATGGAACTTTGCGTTTGCTCTTAATATTGCAACAAGGAGGAGATATCACCTACAGAATCATGATTCCATACAGAGCAGTTCATAGGAATCACTTCCTTGCACTGCGTCTTTAGTGATATTCTTCTATGCCCCATGGCCGCTCCTATGGTTTGACGAACAGGTTGGGCATGCACTACTCCCTTGGAGTAAGTCCCCCAAACCTTGTTCGTGGTGCAAGTTTAAGCAAGACACCAGAAGTATGGCGCAACAGATAGCATGTTGGACTTAACAACAAGAGGTCTTGCAATCAAGCCTTCATGTGCGCAGGAAAGTTTTTGACCTTCCTGCATAGGGGAAGCTTCTTAGACATTTCTCCATGCATGAGGAGAGTACGCAACTTGGCGGTAAGTGGATGCACCATTTAGCAGACTGGTGAGGTAGTGTGGAGTGACCACCCCAAAAGTGCCACTTCCTACACAACTTAGAAGCTAGGCCTTGGACTATCTGTACCAGGCTTATTCCCCATTCTAATGACACAATTTGGCCTTAGATACTCCTCAGAGAGTTGTCCAACTAAGGAATAGTATAAAGAAGACACTGGTTGGTCTAAGCCCCAAACGTTAGTCTTTGACTAGCACCTTGCACAAAAGTGACCAAGTGTTAAGTGGACACAGTTGCAAGCAAGCGATTGCCTAGGAACTACTTAGTGTGGAACCGTAATCCTGAGGGTGATATCTTATCCTAGCTAAAATGCTAGGAGTGGACAGTAGGTGATATTGTGTTGGCCCTGGTTTCTAGTCCGTTTGCCTCAGGCCGGTTGACAAAGGATTATGGCCCCACACGGACCAGTTCTAAGGCACGCTTTGCTCAACTCTGGTACTCTATCTCCAGGTGCGCACATCAGCTCCATTAGCTCCATCAGCTCCATTACCTTCATCAGTCGCAATGCCTGAACTTGTACCTAGCACACACGGACAAAGGACAAGCTGTGTCCTTGGAGGCACGACCCTTCAGTCCCAACCAGGACATGCTCTGCCCTTGGAGGCAAGACCCTGGGTGTGCTTGAGCGATCTGTCTTCTTTGTTTGCAGGCAAACATCGGCTGGAGGGGTAAGCAACAGAACTGCACCCTTCAACCGGTAGTAGACATAAGCTAACATCAACCAACATTAGCCTCAACATAGCAAAGATGCAGATTGTAGAAACGGGCAGCCAAAATGGCTGGCCCATGAGGAGTAGTGGGAGCTGCCGCAGGGCAGTCCTCAAACACAACAGGGGTGGCCGTAGGACAGTCTTCAAAATCAACAGTTTCTATCATAGGTCAGACTACTGGAGCAACAGTGAGTGCTACCACACTGCCACAACGTCTTGGATCTTTGAGGGGAACAAATTTCTACTTTAGAGATGGCAATTCCAATTGGCAATGAAAGTGCGCGCCTTCATCAAGCTTCTGAACGGAGCGGGGTAGGTTCCTACGGTGGGCTCACTCGAGCAGAAGGCATGGATGGAACGGAATGATATTGTCATGTCATTCCTCAGCCATGCAATTACTAGAACGTATGTGCCCATCATTGCTGGGTACACGCTGGCTTCTGAAGCCTACGACAAGCTCAAGAGCGTGTACCAATCCACCTCCCTCGCGAACAGAGTTTTCATCCTACAACAGCTGATCAGCATGCAGATGAACGAGGGCAAACCAATCCTTGATTTCCTACAGGAGTTTGAAGGACTCCTTGGCGAGGCTCGCTACATGAATTGGGACCTTGACAAGACTATGCAAGCAATGATCCTCCTCATTGTGGGCCCACAACCCTTTGTCAACCAGCCTCAGGCAACGGACTAGAAAACAAGGCTGACATAATGGGACTTGCGCTCCGCTCTCACTATTGCAACTAGGAGGAGATATCACCCTCAGAATCACAATTCCACACTGAGTAGCTCATAGGAATCACTTCATTGTACTGTGTCCTTAGCACCTTGTCACTTTCACGGAAGCAGCTAGCTCTTGGGGCTTAGACCAACCAATGCTTCTTTAGTATCTCCCTCCGATGGAAAACTGTGTGAGGAGATTCAAAGGTAAGAACTATAATCAATGATAGGCAACTGATAGATTCTTATAGTCCTAGAGCCAGCCTCTAGCCTAGGTGTGTAGTTGCTCCCTAGATGAGCCATTTAGGGGGCAATCAGGATTGCATCATCCCCGTTGCCCACATGACACTCTGTGTGACCGCCAAGTGGCGCCAACCACCAAGAAGGACATTGGAATGTTCTAATACATCTCTTAAAACCTTCTTGTCCCCCTTTTGGTTACAAAGAAGATTAGCCAATGATTGGAATTTTTACTCAGTGATCTCTCACTATATAGACAAATTCTGGACTGTCTTAGCCTCAAGGAGTTGTCCTAGGTTGTGTTTGTTGGCTATACTATCCAGTTTAGACCAAGGCAACTTGCTCCAAAGGAGCAGCGCATGCCTTCTCTATCTGGACAAGACTTAGGGGAGCAAGTCAAAGGGAGCAGTGCATGCCTAGTCTGTCTTGTGCCTGTCCAAATGTCAGCTATGGACAAAGGGCATATCAGATCAACACGCATATGTCTCATTTGTTCTCCCAAGGAACTTGGTTTGCAGCACGTAGAGCCCATTAACTCTTGGGACCTGGGAAACAAGAATCTCCTTGGGATAGGAGATCTTGATGTCCTTGTTCTTGACAGTCAAAGCCTCCTCCTCCGTGAATACGACCATCATGTCGTGATCCATGATTTTGGATACTGACAAGAGGTTTCCCGCAAAAGACGGCATGTAGATGACGTTCTTCAGCTTCAAGTCCTTTTCAGCACCATTAACGTTGATGATGATCAACTTATCTCCTTCACCTTGCGCATAGACAAGGCTGCTTTTGGCACACCTGAAGAACGTTCAGTCTCCGCAATGGAGATGAACCCAACATTCTCCCTTGAAGAGTGGTGGTTCGTACCAGAGTCCAGCTCGTAGGCTCTACGCTTGAGGAGTGTGGCTCTCTTGGTTATTGGCATGCTCTCAGCCATGATATTTGTCAACTCCTCATCCTTTCCTTTATCCTCTTTTCTACTACTATGACCTCCGTCTTCCTTCTTTGGAGCCCTATAATCCCGCACCCAATACCCAGGCTTGGCACATTCATGGCACTCTTCAAAATGCTTTGAACTCTTTCCACCGCCACTATTGCCTCTTCCTTCACCACCACCGTTTTCGTTGCCGGTTTGACCAGAAGAGGAGTTATTGCCACCATCTTGTGCAATATAGGCTAAAATGGTAGTTTCATACTAGTTGCGTCACATGGCATCGTTGCGTGCGTACTCGGACACAACCTCATACGTCAAATCCTCCTCCTTCCAACAGCCAAAGACGATGATCAGAGGACCCCGTCTTTTAGGTAGCGCCATGAGGAGGATCATGGCCTGCATGTTGGTGTCAATTTTCCAATTCATTCAGGTTTCTTTTTGTAGCAGTCCTTGACACTGCAATAGGATGTCCGAAATCAACTCTCCCTTCCTAACCCTAATTAAAATCAGCTTTTAAACGATGAAGAGACTATGTGCATGAGCCTTTCATTGGTGTACATGTGCAAGCTTCTCATAATCTTTTGAAGCATGCGTGATACCTTGGAGGTGGACATGTTGTCACTCATGCACTGATGTCACAAGAATCGCAAGATCCATGTCATTTTTGACACTCCATGCTTTATATCCAGTTTCTGATTTAAGAGTTTCAACCTGTTCTCCGAGCAACATCTTTAAATAGACACCCATCCTCATGACAGTCTTGAATTGCCATTTTTACAAGGGAAAACCTATCGTAGTGAACTTTGACTTCCCACTGTTGACTTGCTCAAAAGTGAGCGTCATGGATATCGTCGTATTGCTCCTCTCCTTCTCTGCTTCTCTACTTTGTTGATGCCAATGTAGGCTAATGTAGGCTATTGTCCGCTACTGGTTGAGAAGGTGCAGATCCGTTGCTTACCCCTCAGCCGTCAATCACCTGAAACTAGAAAAGAACGTACTCTAGCAAACCAAGGTTCCTGCCTCCAAGGGCAGAGCTTATCCGGGTTAGGACCCAAGGGTCATACCTCCAAGGACAAAGCGTATCCTTGGCCCTTGTTTGCTAAGTGCCTGCACCCGCCATTTGAGCTCAGGGACAAGATGGAGCAGATGGCGCTCATACGCGTTGTAACACAAAGAGGGTGAGAGAGCATGCAAAAACGTGCCTTAGAACTAGTCAGTGTGGGCCCATATACCTTTGTCAACCGGCCTAAGACAAGAGACAAGAAAACAAGGCCAACATAATGGCACTTACCGTCCGTTCCAGGTATTCCAACTAGGAGGAGATATCACCCTCAGAAGCATGGTTCCATACTTAGCAATTCATAGGAATCACTTCCTTGCACTATGTCCTTAGCACCTAGTCACTCTCGCGCAAGGATCTATCTCCCGGGGCTTACAGAAACCAATGCTCCTTTAGTGTCTGCCTTTGGTGGAAAACTCTGTGAGGAGTCTTTAAGGTAAGAACTCTAATCAATGACAGGCCATTCACAAGTACTTATAGTCCTGAAGCTAGCCTGTAGCCTAGGCACACAGTGGCTCCTTGGATGAGCCACATTTGAGGCAATCTGGATTGCATCATTCCCCCCTGCCTACATGGCGCTCCCTCTGACCGCCAAGTGGTGCCAGCCACCAAGAACGACCTTGGAATGTTCTAAGATGTCTCTTAGAACCTTCTTGTCCCTCTTTTAGTCACAAAGAAAATTAGTCACTAGGCACGGATTTAACCTAGCAACCTCTCACCCTAGAGACTAACTGTGGAACGTCTAAGCTACAATGAGTTAAACTATGTAGTGTTTGCTGGCTATACTATCAAGTTTAGACCAAGGGGACTTGCTCCAAAGGAGCAGTGCATGCCTTGTCTATCTGCACCAGACTTAGGAGACATACTCCAAGGGAGCAGTGAATGCCTAGTCTGTCTTTTGCGTGTCCAAATATCAGCTATGGACAAGGGGCATATCAGGTCAACAACATGAACCTGTTGCAAGAGCCACATTGATTTACCCTAGCTTTTGTAGCATCTAGAAGTTAGCACGTTCTCGGGGATGGTAGCGCATCCTGACAGGGTACTTGCGACCTAGAGGTAGTGCATTGACGGGTGGCTAGCACGGTGTTGTTGGCACAACGACTGCCACTACTACTGGTGCTTCTCCTTTGACCTCCTATGTTATTGCCGATGAGCCTAGTGTATCTGTTGTATCAGACATGGAAGAGTAGGATAGTCCTCCCACTGTCAAAGTTGAGGAATGGTCAGGGAAGAGGAGAAGTGAATTAGTTGCTTCCACTGGTTTGTCCGCTACTGGTTTTACTAGCTGCTCACAAATGATACTATTGCTGATGAAATTGCTTTTGTCAAAGATGACGTCCCTGGAGATGATGACGTGGTCTGTATCCCTCTTGTAGAGATGATAGGCCTTGTTTGTAACATTGTAGCCAGTTATTAGCATGGACGCGGTCTTGGCATCTAGCTTCCTTGGCTTCTTGTTAGGCACACTCATGTGCGCCACGCTGTCAAAGGTGTGTAGGTAGCCCACACTTGGCTTCTTTCTGGACTATGCCTTGTACGACGTCATGTGCACTAGCGCCTTTGTTGGAATACGGTTCTTGATGTAGACCGCCGTGCTCTTAGCTTCAGCCCAGAAGTCAGGCGAGCTGAGCTACGTGCAGCATGGAGCGTGCCGCCTCTACGCTCGTCAGGTTGGCACGTTCTCGTACACCATTCTCTTGTGACGAGTGTGGCGTAGTGCCCCATACTCGCCAGGCAATGCCTACTACTACAATTTAGGCTTGGAGCTTCTTGCTTAGGTACTTGCCAACACGATCGCCCGCAACACCTGGATCTTCTTCTCCATCTAGTTTCAACCATTGCCTTGAACTCCTTGAATTTGTCAAAACATTGATCCTTGGAGGGAAGGAAGTATACATCAGTGAAAAGGCTGACATCATCAATGAATGTGAGGAAGTACCTAGAGCCTCCAATGCTCTTGATCTGCATGGGGCCAGACAGGTCTGGGTGGACCAGCTCCAACACCTCATTTGTACAATTTCTTGCTCTAGAGAACGCCTCATGTTGTTGTTTCCACTCCAAATAACCGATGCACAACTATTGCTCAAAGTTAAAGATGGTTGACACATCGCGCCGAGGTACTTTGTCTGCAAATGCTGCAAATTGCGCATGCTGATCTGGCCATAGCGAGCATGCCAGATCTCGGTATCTGTGGCATACACCACTACATCAAGGCTGTTCAAGCAGGACTTTAGTCACCCCAAGGTACCGATACATGTCACCCGCCTTCATTGATCCTGGTAGCTCCTCCCCCATATCTCTATTGAAGATGTAGTCGTACTCATTGCCGAAGATGACATAGAGTTCTATATTTGTGAGAAATGAGACCGAGAGGAGGTTGAATGTAGTACTAGGTACATATAGCACCTCGAAGGACACTTCCACTTCCACTTCAAGGACGACACAATGGGACTTGCCATCTCCTCCTAGTATGACAACTAGGATTTGATATCACCCTCACAATCACAGTTTGATACTGAGCAATTAATAGAAATCACTTCCTTGCACTATGTCCTTAGCATCTTGTCAGTTTTGTGGGAGGACCTACCTCCTTGGACTTAGACCATGTTGGACCTGGAGGAGAGAGGGAGCCTTGGAGTAGCAAGTATGTGGGACTGAAAGGCCATCTGTTGTCAAGAAGAAAGGCTATTAAATCACCCAAAATGATGGAGTGCTTATAGAGCTAAAGCTTGGGCAAGTTAGCCCTCTTTCAAGCCACACCACATAGCCATGGAGACTAAGGCCCATACACAAAAGTCCATAATCTTACACACGAGAGGAAACAAGCCTAACAATCAGGCTGATAACTCATACACGACCTAGACAGCTAGAAAATGCTCTCACGGCACACTCCCTGTGGTCACATAATCCATAGTCCCATGGAGAATTTCAATGTGTCCATGGCTAGAACACAAGGATCTCACCTCACCGAGAAAGTAAGAAAAGGTATTTTTAGCATAGTCAGCACACTCGGAGAAGGCAATCCTAAGACCAAGGACCTTCTTGGATATTTGTCCAATCAGGTCTTGACTTTTGACCTCTTCCCTTTTTCTGGTCTCAAGCTAAGGCATAAAGCCGTCACCCATGGTCACCCAAACACCGGCGGACCATGACCCCAGCAAATTTGAAAATCCATCTCTCAATCAAACAGTTGGATCAGCGTGAAACTTGGCCCATAAAAAATTTGCCACTAGATCTTTCCAATGACAAAGTTTGATATGTTGGGAAAGGAGCCATCCGGCTCAGTTTCAGCTGCACGGGAGCAAGTTCCAAGAAACTACGAGATGCCTGTTCCGATCTTCAATCCGATCACCATTGAAAATATCAGGTGGAAAATTGTCTACGGTGAACGTTTTAGGCCGATCCAACAGTCGGATTTAGAGGTATGAATATTCGAAGTTTCCGGGGTCATGGACCGCCGATGTCTGGGTGACCATGGGCGATGGCTCCATGCCTTAGCCTGAGGAAAGAAAAAGGGCAAGAGGCCCATGGTCAAGACGTCATAGGAGAAATATCCAAAAGGTCTTACATTCTTGGATTGCCTTGTCATAGTGTGCTGACTAGGAAAAAGGTACCTCTCCTTAGGTTTCAGGTAAGGTGAGATCCTTGTGTGCTAGCCATGGACACATGGCAATTCTCCATGGGATTTTGGGTTATGTGACCACTAGGAGTATGTCATGAGAGCATTTCCTAGCTCTCTAGGTCGTGTTTGAGTGGTCAGCCTGATTGCTAGGCTTAATTCCTCTATTGTGTGAGACTTTGGACTCTAGTATGCAAGCCTTAGCCTCCATGGCTAAGTGGTGTGGGTTGTGAGAGGGCTGACTTGACCAACATCTAACTCTATATGTACTCTATCATTTTGAGTGATTCAACGACCATTCTTTAGCAGAAGTGATGCCCTTTTAGTCCCACATGTCAGCTGCTTCAAGGCTCCCTCTATCCTCAAGTTCTAACACTTGGTATCAGAGCTAAGTTCTGCCAGTTTCAGCCAGTAAAGGCCATGACTTTGAGAATGACAGATTAGGGTCAAACCTTCACCAAATTTGACGATTGACCACAAAATCTTCAAGATCGCAAGAGCAGCTTTCGAACGGGCTCAAGATTGCGAAGATCCAACACCCAGATTGAGAGTTATGCTTGAAACGAGGTCGGCCACGGCTACACTCTTCTCTCCGAGTAAGACCGTTGCCTTGTAATGACCATAACTCTCTTGTTTCTTTGTCAAAGTTCAAATGTGGCACATACGGATTGTAGTATTTTTCCTAAGCTTTCCATTGGTGCAAACACAGATTGGTACGTTTGGGAGAAACCCTGTTTACAAGCTGGCTGGATTGAGCTGGAGTAGGAGCAGCATCATACCCTGTTTTCAAAAGAGCATACCTCTTAGAATCCCTTGTTGAGCTGAAATTTTCAGTGGTGGGCTCAGTTTTTGTACATTCCCAATTCGCAAGCCTCTACACTGCATTTTCTGTCAAACAGGTTTCTGGCAAAAGCAGCTGCAAAAGCAGGGGTAGCGCCGCCACTGAACAAAACCATTGAGCATCACCAAAGCTAAAAATGGCAATAGCAAGCACGGTCACAGCAGCACAACCCTTGGAGAGGTTTGAAAGGCGCTCCAGCTTCACGTTTTGGAAGATCCGTACCTGCCTCCTTTTGGAGGAGAGGGGCTTGAGGGAGGTGGTAATTGGCGACGAGCGCGCTTTGTATTCATATGCAAAAGGCATTACCGTAGCATAGGTGGTGCCAGGGAGCATGACACAGAAACGTGCACAAGATGGAAGTTCATCTATAACTGCTGCAACGACATATGAGGATTGGAAGAAGTAGGATAAGCATGCCTACAGGCTCCTTGTCAACACCATCTCCAACACGCATCTTCATTACGTGAGTGACAATACTGCTACAACAGAGGGGTGGGACACATTGTGCAAGAAGTATGAGAGCATGGATGATGCATTCCTTATGCTTTTGGAGGAGAAGATGACGGCATTGGAAATGCAGTGTGGAGAAGGGGTGGAGGCGTATTTGGACAGGGCAAACGAGCTACCGAAGCAACAAAAAGCGGCCGGCAACCCTGTGGAAGAGACGCGCTTCAATCTCCTCTTGCTGAGGGGACATCCAACAAGCTATGACACTGTTGGAGAAACACTTGAGTTCCACTCAACTCTCGACCCGGACTTCATCTGCAAGCTCATGGTGTAGGTGGAACTGCGTCACAATGTAACAAAGCGCAATGGCGGCAGTAACAGTGAAGCAGATTTTATGGCCATGTGCTCACGCAACCAATAGCAGCAACAATCTCAACAGCAAAGAGGGAAGAAGAAAGGCAAGTGCCACTATTGCTAGAAAGAGGGGCACTACAAGAAAGAGTGCTTCAAGTTCAAGAGGGACCAGGAGGAGCAGCAGTGGCAGCAAAAGCAGCAATCCCCACAATAACAACAACAGCTGTCACAGCGGTGTTAGCAGTAAGAGCACCAACAGAACGAGACCGGCGTGCGCCCTTTTGGCAACATAAACGTGGCCAAGGAGGTGCCCGACCGCCTCTTCATGGTTAAGTCTCACATGTCGCAGAAGGAGGAGGCGGATTTGGCATGGTACAAGGATTCAGGGTGTACCAAGAGTCTGACGCTCCACAAGGAGTGGTTTTCGCAACTAGTCGCCATCCACTGACCTATTGCTTTGGGTGATGATTGAGTGGTGTATGCTAAGGGGATAGGGATTGTGGAGATGTTGTTGGAGACCCCGTGTGGCATTGAAGTGGGAGTGTTCCATGGCGTGCTGTATGTACCTGATGCTGCGTTCAACCTTCTCTCAGTGTCCTCTCTCACCAAGATAGGACTACGAGTCGTCTTTGACGACGATTATGGCTACATCCTTGACAAGGACAAGGACATGACAAGAGATGGCCAGGTCGGTGAAGGAAGGCGACATGTACCGCTTGTTGGGGGCAACCAAGATCTTGTGTGAGCAGAGTCTTGCAGCAATGGTGCAGGCGACGGATGGAAAAATCTGGCATGCATGCTATTGCCATATCACCATGCGCGCCTTGCAGCAATTTCAAACAAAGCAGACGGTGCGTGACTTGCCCACCATCCTATCTTTGAGCAGCAATTGTGCATTGACCGTTTGGAGGAGAAGGAGCATTGCGAGGTGTTCTCTGGAGCAGGGGAGCGTGTGAAGAAGGTGCCGGAGCTGGTCTACACAGACATGTGTGGCCCAATACAAACACAGAGCTTTGGACGCTCTAGGTGTTTTCTTACCTTCATTGATGATTTCAGCTGTTAAACTGCTGTGTACTTCATTTCCTCCAAGAAACAGTGCTTTGACAGGTTGAAGGACTTCTAGGCCATGGTGGACAACCAGACGGGCAAGAAAATCAAGGCGTTGCGCAGCGACTGCAGTGGCAAATACCTGAGCAAAGACTTCCAAGACTACCTCGTAGCAGCTGGCATCAAGCCGCAATGCACCATGCCATACTCGCTATAGCAGAAAGGCGTAGCAAAATGCACCAACCGCAACATTGTTGAGTCGGGGCGCTCCACACTACACGCGTGTCGGCTAACCTATGACTTCTGGGCCGGAGGCGTGAGCACTGCGGTCAACATCAAGAACCATAGTCCAACCAAGGCCTTGGAGTAGATGACGTCGTACGAAGCGTGGTTTGGCAAGAAGCCAAGCGTGGGTCATCTTCACATGTTTGGCAGCTTGTCACACATGCACGTGTTGAAGGAGAAGTGACAGAAGTGGGACGCAAAGAGCATGCACATGCTGATGATTGGCTATGATGTGGAAAGTAAGGCCTATTGCGTCTATGAGAAAGATACAAGCCACATCATCATTTCTCGTGATATCGTTTTCAACGAAAGCAACGTCATCGGCACCAACATCAAGTGCAAAGAAGTAGTAGAACCAGCAGGTGATGAATTAGTGGAAGCAGACATTCTCCCTGACTCCGTCATTTGGAACCCTTCCTCTACAATGACAGTGGGAAAACCACTCTACTCTCCCATGTCTCATGTAGCAGATACAGCGGCCTCATTGGCACAGGCACAGGAAGGAGATACGACATCGCCAGCAGCAGTAGTTGTACCTACACCACCGTGCGAGTTGCATGCTAACGCCCTGACACCATGTCGCAGGTACCCTCTCACGGTGCGCTACAAGCCTGGTGAGAACAAGCAATTCTGGATGTTCTAAAAACCAGACCAAATGAATGTCGCAGTTGCAGCAAATTCAGATGCGCCAACGTCCTACAAGGAGGCCATGGCTGCACCACATGCAGCAAATTGGGCACAAGCTATGCAGCATGAGATACACTCACAGCTCGACAATGGTACATGGGAGCTGACTGAGCGTCTACCTAGACGCAAGGTAATGAAGTGCAAGTGGGTGTTTAAGGAGAACATGGGCACAGATGGCAACCTCAAAAAGTACAAGGCAAGGCTTGTCGCCAAGGGCTACTTGCGGCAGGAAGGCATTGACTACACTGAAACATTTGCTCTTGTTGCAAAGTTTTCCTCTGTGCGTACGCTCCTCTATTATGGAAATAGCTCAGGCTTCAAGATCCACCATATGGATGTCAAGACGAAGTTCTTGAACGGTGACTTGGAGGAGGAGAGATCTACATGGAGTAGCCAGAGGGATTTGTCATGGATGGCCAAGAGCACCTTGTTTGCAAGCTTCAGAAGTCGCTGTACTGCCTCAAGCAAGTGTCGCGTACTTGGAACCAGAAAATGGATGCGGCGCTGGAGTTCCAGGGTTTGAACGCAGGGAGTGTGACTACAGCGTCTATCGCTGGCAGCATTGGCATGAGATCCTTATGATTATTATGTATGTGGATGATATGCTCCTCCTCTCCAACAGCATGTCTACACTGCTAAAGTTCAAGGAGGCCATGCAGGGGCGCTTCCAAATGTCTGATCTTTGGGAGGCGTCATACGTCATTGGCATCCAGATCACGCGTGACCGTAAATTGCGCACTCTCTCACTACAACAAAGCCGCTACATCAAGGATGTTTTGCAGCGGTTCGGCATGGCAAAGGCAAAATCCATCGGCATACCGCTTCAGATGCGGCAATAACTTGTGAGTTTCAGTGGGGAAGCAGATGCGGTTGAGTGGTAGAAGTGCGAGAGTGCCATCGGCAGTTTCATGTACCTGATAATAGCAACCAGGCTGGACCTCGCACAGACCGTGAGCGTTGTGAGTTAGCACATGGCTAATCCTGGACCTGAGCACCAGAAGGCAGTGAAGGAGATCTTCCGCTACCTTGCTAGAACCATCAACATCGGCATCACCTACAACGGCAACGAGAATAACATCGTCGGCTACACAGATGCAAATTGGACTTCAAATCACAAGGATTGCAAGTCCATCTCTTGAGATGTGTTCCTCATGAATGGCGGGGCCATCAGCTGGTGCAGCAAGCGGCATGTGGTCATGGCCACCTCAAGCACGGAACCTGAGTACGTCTCTCTTAGCTTTGGAGCCAAGGAAGCAGTTTGGCTTCATCATCTCATGGTGGAGATGAGTGGGGGAGCAACACTTCCAATTCACGTGCACGTCGACAACCACAGCGCAATCACACTCGCTAGGAATCCTAAGCACCATGCACGCACCAAGCACATTGACATCGCATATCACTTCATCAGGCACATGGTGCAGGAGGGCGCTATTAAGCTCGAATGTACTCCGACAAGCAAGGACGTCGATGATTTTTGTACAAAGCCAGTGACCCGTGAGATGCAGCAGTTTTGCATAAAGGCATGTGCAATCAGCCCACTCTGACTACTGCAAAATGGGAGATTGTTGGGAAAGGACCCATTCGCCTCAATTTCAGGTCCAGACAAGCATGTTCTAGGAAACTACTAGATGCCTGCTCAAATCGTCAATCCAAGTGCACCATTGGAAAGATCAGGTGGCAAATTGTCTATGGTGCAAGTTTTAGGCCGATCCAAAGATTGAATTGAGAGATATGAATTTTCCAAGTTTCTGGGGTCATTGACTGCCGATGTCTGATTAACCATGGGCGATGGCTCCATGCCTTAGCCTCAGAAAAGAAAAAGGGCAAGAGGTCTGGGGTCAAGACCTGATGGGAGAAATATCTAAAAATGTCCTACATTAATGGATTGCCTTGTCAGAGTGTGCAGACTAGGAAAAAGATACTTCTTCTTTCTTTTTACGTGAGGTGAGATCCTTGTGTGCTACCCATGGACACATGGCGATTCTCCATGGGATTCTGGGTTATGTGACCACTAGGAGTGTGCCATGAGAGCATTTTCTAGCTCTCCAGGTCGTGTGTGAGTGGTTAGCCTGATTGCTAGGCTGCTTTCCTCTCTTGTGTGAGATTATGGACTCTAATGTGTGAGCCTTAGCCTCCATGGCTAAGTGGTGTGGCGTGTGAGAGGGCTGACTTGCCCTAGCTCTAACTCTATATGTACTCTATCATTTTGAGTGATTTAACAACCATTCTTCAGCACAGGTGATGTCCTTTTATTCCCAAATGTTTGCTGCTCCAAGGCTCCCTCTCTCCTCCAGTCCCAATAGGATAATCTTTCACTTTGCCACTGTAAGAGTGGGCTGAGTCCACATGCCTTCATGCGAAACTGCTGCTTCTCATGGGTCATTAGCTTTATGTAAAAACCAGTGACATGCTTGCTGGTTCGGGTGAACTCTAGCTTAATAGTACCCTCCTGCACCATGTAAGTGATGAAGTGAAAGATGATGTCGATGTGCGTAGTGCAAGCATGGTGCTCATGGTTTTTTGGCAAGTGCGATTGCGCTTTCATTGTTGATATGCATGGGAATTTGAACTGTTGCACTCCCAATCATCTCCACAATGAGATGCTATTGCCAAACTACTTCCTTCATTCCAAAACTGAGAGAGACATACTATGCGTCTGTACTTAGATAGGCATGATCACGCGCCTCTTGCTATACCAACTGATGACACTTCTATTCATGAGAAACACATATCAAGAGATGGAATTGCAATTCTCAAGGTTGGAAGCCCTATCTGCATCTATATAGCTGATGATATTGCTGTTGTTGTTGTAGGTAACACCGATGGTGATGGTTCCAGCAAGGTAGCAGAAGATCCGCTTCACTGCCTTTTGGTGCTCAGGTCCGGGACTAGCCATGTGCTAGCTCATAGCGCTCAGAGCCTATGCAAGGTTCAACCTACTTCCCACCATCAGGTACATAAGACTACCGACAATACTCTTGATCCAAGCACGCGATGCTTAATTTAGGCCATACAATGACTTTTGTAGCTTACAAACCAGGTACTATTGGCCAGCCATGACAGACTCCTCCAGCTACTCTATGTAGATCTCATTTTCTAAGTCACCATTCAAGAATACCGTCTTGACATCCATGTGGTAAACCTGAAAGTCCTCGGGTGCTGCATAAGTGAGGAGCGTGTGCACAGAGGAAAACTTTGGAATGGGGATAAATATTTCTGTGTAGTTGATGCCCTCCTGTTGTGAGTAGTCCTTGGCCACCAGCCTCGCCTTATACGTTTCCAGGTTGCAATCTGCTAACCGCTTCTTCTTGACCACCAACTTGTACTTGACCAACTTGTCAACCAGCCAGAGGCAACGGACTAGAAATCAAGGCCGACACAATGGCACTTGCCATTCCCCCCAAGTATTGTAACTGGGAGGAGATATTACCCTCATAATCATGGTTCTACACAGAGGAATTCGTAGGAATCACATCCTTGCACTGTGTCCTTAGAACCTGGTCAAGTTTGTGCAAGGATCTGACTCCTCGAGCTTAGACCAACCAATGTTTCTTTAGTGTCTACCTCTGGTGGACAATTGTGTGAGAAGTCTCAAAGGTAAGAAATGTAATGAGTGACATGCAACTGATAGCCTCTAGCCTATGCACGTAGAGGCTCCTTGGATGAGCAACTTTGGCAAGAATCTGGATTGCATCATCCTCCTCGCCTACATGGCGTTCTCAATGACTTCCAAGTGGGGCCAGCCACCAAGAAGGACCTTAGAATATTCTAAGATTTCTCCCAGAACCTTCCTATCCCCTGTTTGGTCACAAAGAAAGTTAATCATTAGGCTGGGATTTGACTGAGTGGCATGCTGCTCCATAGACTAACTCTTGAACATCTAAGCCATAAAGAGTTGTCCTAGGTAGTATTTGCTAGCTATACTATTCTGTTTAGACCATGGGGAGATACAATCTAGTTTGGTACTTTTTGAAATGCTCTGAACCTTTCACAACTTATGTCCTTGTTTAGACCAAGGGGAGATACTGTCCACCTTTGACTGTTTCGGCACAACTACTATTGCTAGTGGTGCTGCATCTCCTTCCTCTTCTTCTCCCAATGCAGCTGTTACATGTGATGCATCAGACATGGGAGAGTAGACTGGATCTCTCGATGTCAGAGTGGAGGAAGGATAAGAAGAGACTAGATCTAAAAGGATTTTTGCTCCCACTGCCTAGTCAACTGCTGATTCTATTGTCTCTTTATAAATGATGTTGGTGCCGATGATGTTACCTATGTTAAAGACGACATCCCTGGAAATGAGGATGTGGCCAATATCCTTCTCATAGAAGTGATACACCTTGTTGGCCACTTCATAGCCGATCATCAGCATTTGCGTGCTCTTCACGTCCCATTTTACCGCTTCTCCTTGGGCAGATCATGTACGCCAAGCCGCCAAATGCACGGAGATGGCCCACGCTTGGCTTCTTGTCAAACCAGGCCTCGTATGGCGTCATGTGCTCTAGCGCCTTTGTTAGACTACGGTTTTTTATGTCCATTTTAGTACTCACTACTTCAGCCCAAAAGTCATGTAAGCAAAGCTATGTGCAGTATGGAGTGCACCAACTAAAAAATGGTATGGTTGGCGTATTTTGCTTTACCATTCTGCTACAGTAAGTACGGCGCAGTACGCTGCACCTTCAGGCCAGCTACTGCGAGGTAGTTATGGAACTCCTTGCTTAGGTACTCTCTACCACGAACAGTGCAAAGCGCCTTGATTTTCTTCTCCGGTTTGTTTTCTACCATTGCCTTGAACTCCTTGAACCTATCAAAACACTGGTCCTTAGAAAAAAAGAAGTACACAGTAGTGTAATGGCTGAAATCATCAATCAAGGTCAGAAAATACCTGGAGCCTCCAAAGCTCTGGGTCTGCATCGCGTTACACAAGTGTGTATGGACAAGCTCCAACACCTCTATTGCGCATTGTCCTACTTCATAGAATGCATCGTGATGCTACGTTCCCTCCAAACAGCCGATCTATAACTACTGCCCAAAGTTGAAGATGATCGACAAGTCACACACCATCTGCTTTGCTTGAAGTTACTACAAGGCGCACATGCTGATGTGGCCCTAGTCCACATGCCAGATCTTTCCATTTGTTGCCTGTGTCATTATTGTATGACTCTGCTCATGAGGGATCATGGTTACCTCTAGCACACAATACATGTCGCCCTCCTTCACCAACGTGGCCAACTCTTCTCTAGTGTCCTCGTTGAGGATGTAGCCATAGTCATCGTCAAAAACGACGTGTAATCATGTATTGGTGAGAGTGGAGACTAAGAGGAGGTTGAATTTACCATCAGGTGTATATAGCACGCCATGGAATACTTCAACCTCAATGCTACACAGAGTCTCCAGCTACATCTTTACAATCCTAATCCCCTCAGCATACACCACCCGATCATCACCAAAAGCAATAGGACAAGGGTGATGAATTTGGAGGAGAGAGGGAGCCTTGGAGGAGCAAGCATGTCGGAATCAAAGGGTATTAGTTGTGCTGAAGAATGGTTGTTGAATCACTCAAAACAATGGAGTACTTATACAGCTAGAGCTTGAGCAAGTCAACCCTCTCACAAGTAACACCACTTAGCCATGGAGGGTAAGGCTCACACGCTAGAGTCCATAATCTCAGACAAGAGAGGAAATCAGCCTAGCAATCAAGTTGACTACTCAAACACGACAAAGAGAGCTAGAAAATGCTCTCATGGCAAACTCTAAGTGGTCACATAACCCTCAATTCCATCAAGAATCAACATGTGTCATTGTCAAGTACACTAGGATCTCATATCACCTTGAAAATAAGGAGAGGTATATTTTTCCTAGTCAGCACACTCAAACAAAGTAACCCAAGGATCTAAGACCTTTTTGAATGTTTCTCACATCAGGTCTTGACCTTGGACCTCTAGGCTTTTTACCCTTTTCAGGCTAGGGCATGGAGCTGGTGCCCATGGTCTCCGAAACACCGGCGAACGATGACCACAAGAATTCCAAAAACTTACACCTCCCAATCCAATGATTTGTTTGGCCTAAACCTTGCACTATACATATTTTGCCACCTGATCTTTCAAAAAGTGAAGTTGGATTGAGGATCGGAGTAGGCGTCCGGTAGTTTCTTGGAACTTGCTCTAGTAGATCTGAAACTGAGCAAGATGGTCCATTTTCCAGCAATCTTACACTTTGCTTTAGTTAGAGTATGCTGAGTCCACATGCTTTCATGGAAAATTGCTATTTCTCCAGGTCACTGGCTTGGTATAGAAATCTGCAACCTGCTTGCTAGTTGGAGTAAACTCTAGCTTGATAGCACCTTCTTGCACCATGTGCCTGATGAAGTAATAGACAATATTGATGTGATTGGTGCGAGCATGGTGCTCATGGTTCTTGGCGAGTGGGATTGCGCCCTAGTTGTCAACACGCATGGGAACTAGAACTCTTGCACTCAAAGACATCTCTGCCATGAGACGTTGAAGCCATGCTACTTTCTTGATTCGAAAACTGAGAAAGACATACTGAGATTCTGTACTTCAGGTAATTACGACCACTTGCAGCTTGCTCACCAGCTAATGGCTCCACCATTCATGAGGAACACATGCCAAGAGATGCGGTCCTCAGGGTTTCAAGCCAAATCTATGTTTGTGTAGCCGATGATGTTGTTGTCCCTGACGTTGTAGGTGATGCCGATGTTGATGGCTCCAACAAGGTAGAGGAAGATCCGCTTCACTATGTTCTGGTGCTCTGGTATGGGGTTAGCCATGTGCTTGCTCACAGTGCTTATAGCCTGTGCGAGGTCCGGCCTCAGTCACCATGATGTAAATGAGACTTTCAATGTTACACTTGTACCTCTGCCGCTAAGCTGCATCTCCTTCTCAATTAAAGCTCACGAGGTACTATCGTGTCTCTAGCGGCGTGCCAATGGATTTGGCCTCTGCCATGCTGAACCGCTGGAGGAGATCCTTGATGTAGCAAGTATTCCATAGTGAGAGAGAGCATGATTTGCGGTCTGGCGCGATCTGGAAGAGGAGGAAGTATAGGGCCTCCTCGAGATCAGACATCTAGAAGTGCTCCTACATGGCCTTGTTCAATACCTACAATGCAGACATGCTGTTGGAAAGGAAGATGATGTCATCCACATAGACAATGATGATGAAGATCTCATGTCCATACTCCAAGTGATAGACACTGTAGTCACACTCGTTATGCTTAGAATCCATGTTCTGCATACCGTACATAACTTATGGTTCCAAGTACACGATGCTTGCTTGAGGCCATATAGCAACTTGTACAGCTGGCAAACTAGGTACTCCTGTCCATTTAAGACAAACCCTTCTGGAATCTTCATGTAGATCTCCTCCTCCAAGTCACTATTTAAGAATGATGTCTTGACATCCATGTGGTGGACCTCAAAATCCTCACCTAGTGCATTGCAAAAGAGCATGCATACAAAAATAAACTTTACTACGAGAGCAAAGGTTTCTGAATAGTCAATTCCCTCCTTGTGCGAGTAGCCCTTGGCAAGAAGCCTCTGTCAACTGTCCTGAGGCAACCAACTAGAAAACAAGGCCGACATAATGGCACTTGCCATCCGGTCCTAGTATTGTGACTAGGAGGAGATATGACTCTCAGAATCACAGTTCCACACTAAGCAGTTCATAGAAATCACTTCCTTGCTCTATGTCCTTAGCACCTGGTCACTTTGCAAGAGGAGCTGATTCCTGGAGCTTACATGAACCAGTGCTTCTTTGGTGTTCGCCTCTGCTGAACAAATCTGTGAGGAGTCTGAAAAGCAAGAACTCTAATGAATGAAAGGCAACTAACAGATACTTATAGTCCTAGATTCAACCTCTGGCCCTAGGTATGTAGTGGCTCCTTGGATGAGCCACTTTAGAGGCAGTCTGGATTGCATCATCCCCCTACCTCTAAGGCGCTCTCTGTGACCGCCAAGTGGTGCCAGCCACCAGGAAGGACCGTGGAATGTTCCAAGATATCTCTTAAAACCTTTTGGTCCCCCTTTTGGTCACGAACAAGATTAGTCACTGGGCTAGGATTTGACCCACTGACCGCATGCTCCAGAGACAAACTGTGGAATGTCAAAGCCATAAGGAGTTGTCCTAGGTAGTATTTGCAGGCTATACTATCTAGTTTAAACCAAGGAGGCTTATTCCAAAGGAACAGTGCATGCATTGTCTATCTAGACCAAACTGTCAACCGGCTTGAGGCAACGGACTAGAAAACAAGGCTGACATAATGGGACTTGCCGTCAGCTCCTAATATTGCAACTACGAGGAGATATCCTCCTTAGCATCAGTGTTCCACACTGAGGAGTTCATAGGAATTACTTCCTTGTACTATGTCCTTTGCATCTGTTCCCTTGGGCACAAAGAGCTTTTTCCTAGGGCTAGGACTAACCAATGCTTGTTTAGTGTCTGCCCTTGGTGGACAACTTTGTGAGGAGTCTCAAAGGTAACAACTGTAATCAATGACTGGCAATAGACAAGTACTTATAATCCTAGAGTCAGCCCCTAGCCTAGACGCATAGTGGCTCCTTTAATGAGCCACGTTGGGGAAAATCTAGATTGCATCATCCCCCGTGCCTACATGGTTTTTCCTTTGACCGCCACGTGGTGCAAGCCACCGGGAAGGACCTTGGAATATTTGAAGATGTCTATTAGAATCTCCCTGTCCCCCTTTTGGTCACAAAGCAAACTAGTCCGTGGACTAGGATTTGACCCAGAGACCTCTCGATCCAGAGACAAACTCTTGAACGTTTAGGCCACAAGGAGTTGTCCTAAGTAGTGTTTGCTAGCCATACTACCCAGTTTAGACAAAGGAGACTTGCTCCAAAGGTAAAGTGCATGCCTTGTCAATGTAAACCAGACTTAGGGGACTTAGAGGACCAAGTGAGCACTGCATGCCTTGGCCGTCTTGTGCTTGTCCAAACATCAGCTATGGACAAAGGGCATATCAGGTCAACAAACTCTCCGTTGTACCTGTGTCCATTTACTGTAAGATATCTCCTTTCTCTAACTATCTTGGCCTTAGTTTTTTTCAGTTGTGATGACCATTCCAATGTCTTAATTACCTCCAGAATGAAATTCATTGTCAAGCATCTTGGTCATGCTATGTGTGAGCATCTTATCGGTCTCCACCTATTCTGAGTGCACAATTTCCTTTACAACCAGGTCACGTGAGTAGTGGTACCTGATGTCGATGTGCTTAGTCTGCCGGGAGGTGTCGTCATCCTATGCCATTTTCATTACATTCTTGTTATTGATGCGCATATCCGTTGCTTGTGTCTATGGCACCTTCATCTCAACATGTAACCGATGTAGCCACTATGTCTCCTTGCATTCTTTAAGAGAGCAATGTACTCTACCTCAGCAATAGAGAGGAAGACCCAGTCTTGCTTTGTTCTTGTCCAAGAGAGTGTACTACAGTTCAAGAGTCAGATGAAGCCCAAGGTGAAAGTTTAGTCATCGATTCGTCTTCCCCAGTCGGCGTTCGTGTAGCGAAGAAATGCCTGCGAGACAGATCCCTTTTGGCCTCCATGTTGTAGCGCTTGAGGACCTCCATGATGTGCTTCATCTGGCTCAGCTAGATGGTCCTTGTTGCTCGATTGCGGTAGACAGCTATCCCGAGGTAGAACTCGAGTGGACCCATGTCCTTCATCTTAAATCTGTTAGTGAAATATGTTTTCAGCTTGTTGAACAACTTGATTGACACTAAGCAGATGATTAGGTCATCCACGTCCAGTGCACCCAGCATCAAGCTTTGCTCATCCTTCTGCACATAGACACTAGGGCTGTTTTGGCAGTGCGTGAAGGCAAGCCCGGCCATTGAGTCATCCATCTCCTTGTACCACATCATTGGGGCCTGTTTCAACCCTTAGAGTGCTATCACTAGTTTCTCAACCTTGCACTCTGGAGCTCTCACTCCCTCCGGCACTTCTTTGTCAAGGTACCCGTAGAGGAAAGCTGTCTTGACGTCCATCTGGTTGACGTCCAGATATCTTGCAATAGCGATGTCCTACATGGATCTGATGGAGGCAAAGGTGACAACACATGTAAAGTTGTCCTTGTACTCTGAGCTGACACGATGGAAAAACCCTTTCACCACATCTTTTGCATTGTACTTGTCAATAGTACCATCTTGCTTTAAGGTTTTTTAGAGTACCCACTTTGACCCCATCACGTGGACGTTTAGGGGCCTGTCTACCAGATGTCATGTCCCGTTCTCTGGATGTGATTTTGCTATCTATAGCCTCCTTCCACTTGGTTGTATGTGGCATGTTTATAGCTACGCTACAGTCACAAGCTCTCCCTGGAAAAGGATGCCCAGCTCAGTGTAGTCCATTCCGCACTTTCAGTATCCTACTTAAGCAGAGGTTTCTTGCGGTGTATACTACGTCATAGTGTTGTTGGTGGTGCTTCAAGGCTTTTTTGCTTCTGTTCCTCCGTGGCTGCGTGTGATCGGTTATTTGTAGAAGAGCAACTAACTCAGATTCAACTCAAAGACCTCATAAAACTGAGGCTCAGTGTCTGAGTCCAACGTTGTGTAAGCTTGGTCATGCACTCTCCTTGAAGTACCATCTTTCTGCTTCACTAGCACCATCTACGAGTTCTCAGGTGCCTTATTACCTGAGTCAAGCAACATAACCCACTCTCATGTTTTGGGAGTATGGACAGGATCGAGCGACAATCCCTTGCCAATCGTCATTTCATCAAACTCAACGTCCCGGCTCTTGATGACCTTTCTAGCCAATTCGTCCCAGAGGTATATACGCCTTGTGTTCAATGTTGTATCTGATCATTACACACTTGCAAGCACGGGCATCAAGCTTGCCACTTCCTTCTCTTTCTTGGACCTTCACCTGGTAGTATAGCGAAAGACCGACAAGTATGAGGCATCTGGCTTCTTCCTTAACCAAGCCTCTTATGGCGTCGTTAGCTACTTCTATTGCTGTTTCTTGCCACACCTTCCAAGCGTGGATACCGGCGTGAGATTCACAAGGTAGCAAGCAGTTATTGAAGCTTTATTCCAGAAGCGAGGTGGGAAATTGACATCAAAGAGCATGCTTACTTTCATGCCAAGGATAGTCTGATTCACCCGCTATGCAATGCCATTGCTCTGGGGGTGTGACGCGTAGTAGTCTGGTGGTTGATGCTGTGTTGGCTCAACCAGCCTTTGTACAATTGTACTCATCACCGTGATCTGTGCGCAGTGCCCTAACCTTCTTGCTTGTGTGCTGCACTACCATGGCGACAAACTATTGCAGTTTCTCCTTGACATCTCCCTTTGTCTTGAGAAAGTAGTTCTACATCTTGCGACTGTTTTCATCGATAAAGGTCAAGGAGTATTTGCTGCCGTCGTTTCAAAGAGAACACAATGATCCACACAAATCAGAGTGAATCAGGTCCAAGATTGTTCTCGCACGTTGCCCATTACGTCAAAGGGCTCTCTCTTTTCCTTGCCTTGGAGGCATGGCTCACACAACTTCTTACATTTCCCCTCATCCTTGGCCTTACATCCCTCAATCGCATGAACCACTTCGTACTACTGCATAGCTTGTAATTTGCTGTCAGCCATATGGCTAAACCGCCTATGCCATAGCTCAGCATCTATGTCTTTGCTGAAGTTGGTCGCCATGGTGACGGCTTGTGGTACAACATCAGGGTTTGGACACTTGGACTCTTCAACCATCCAATATCCCTCCTTTGTATTCTCAATGGGCTTGGTCTGCAACACATACAACCTATCAACTCTTGGGACCTATGCGACAAGACTCTCCTTGGGATAGGAGATCTTTGTATCCTTGTTCTTGATGATCACAACCTCCTCCTCTCTGAAGACAACCATCATGTCCTCGTCCGAGATTTTGGACACCGACAAGAGGTTTGCAACAAAAGACAACAAGTACGCAACGTTCTCAAGCTTCAAGTCTTTTTTAGCATCATTCACGTTGATACTGATCAACTTATCACCCTCGCCTTGCGAGGGTGATAACTTGATGAGTGGTGGTTTATGGTGGAGTCAAGCCCATAGGCTCCACGCTTGAGCAATGCCGCTCCCTTGGTTGTCAGCACGCTCTCAGCCATCATGTTTGTCAACTCCTTCTTATCCTTTCTTTTGCCCTTGTTTCTGACATCATGATCTCCGTCTTCCTTCTGGAGAGTCCTTTTCTCCCGTGCCAAATGCTCAAGCTTGCTAGAGTTATGGTACTTCCCAGGATGCTTTGAATCCTGTCAACCGCCATCATTGCCTCTTCCTCATCACCACCGCTTCTGCTTTCGCTCTGACCACGAGATAATTTTTTGCTACCGCCATCGTACTATGCAACATAGGCTGAAGTGTTAGTCTCTCTACAGCTGCCACACATGGCCTTGTTGCGCACATATTCAGACACTGCCCCATACGTCAAATCCTCCTCCTTCCAACTGCCAAAGATGGTGATCAGAGGACCCCACCTTTTAGGTAGCACCATAAGGAGGATCGTGGCCTGCATGTTGGTGTCAATTTCACAGTTCATTTGGATCACTTCTTGTAGCAGTCCTTCAAACTGCAGCATAAAGTCCGGAATTGACTCTCCCTTACTCACCCTCATCAAAATCAGCTTTTGAAGGATAAAGAGGTTATTTGCAAGAGCCGTTGATTTGTGTACACAGGCAAGCTTCTCATAAGCCTTTGATGCATGCGTGATACCTTAAAGTTGGACATGTGTTGTCAACTAGCCTAAGGTAACGGGCGAGAGAACAAAGCCGACACAGTGGCACTTGCCATCTGCTCCTAGTATTACAACTAGGAGGAGATATGACCCTCAAAATCACGGATCTCTACTGAGCAATTCATAAGATTCATTTCCTTGCACTGTGTCCTTAGCACCTAGTCACATTCGTGCGAGGAGCTAACTCGTAGGGCTTAGACAAACCAATTCTTCTTAGTTTCTGCCTCTGGTGGACAACTCTGTGAGGAGTCTCTAAAGGTAAGAACTTTACTCAATGACAGGCAAAGAATAGGTTTGTATAGTCCTAGAGCCTGCTTGTAGGCTAGGCGCGTAGTGGCTCCTTGGATAAGCCATTTTGGGGGCAATCTAGATTGCATCATCCACCCTGCCTACATGGTGCTCCATGAGATTGCTAAGTGGCGCCAGCCACCAAGAAGGACCTTGGAATGTTCTAAAATGTCTCTTAGAAGCTTCTTGTCCCTCGTTTGGTCACAAAAAATAAATCATTGGGCTATGACTTGAACTAGTGACCTCTCACTCCAGAGACTAATTCTATAACCTCTAAGCCACAAGGAGACATCTAGTATAGTGTTTGCTTGCTATACTTTCCAGTTTAGATCAAGGGGACCTGCTCCAAAGGAGAAGTGCATGCCTTCTCTATAAGGACCAGACTTAGGAAACTTACTCCAAGGGAGCAATGTATGCCTAGTCCGTACTCTGCCTGTCCAAATGTCAGCTATGGACAAGGAGCATGTCAGGTCAACACCTACATGTTATTGTTGATTTCATAGTTCATTTGGGTCACTTGTTATAGCAGATCTTGAAACTACGGTAGGAAATCATCAATAGACTCTGCCTCACTCATCATCATTGAAATCAGTTTTTGAAGGATGAAGAGATTATTTGAAAGAGCTATTAATTGGTGTATACGTGCAAGTTTCTCATAAGCTTTTGATGCATGTGTGATCCCTTGGAGGTGGATATGCTATGACTCATGCACAAAGGTCACAATAATGGCAAGTGCCATGTCATTTTTGACACTCCACACATCGTATCTTGCGTCTGTTTTTTGAGGTTCTACCTCGTCTCCAAGGAACATCTTCTAGTAAGCACTTACCCTCATAATAATTTCAGATTAAAATTTCCATAATGGAGAGCCTATCCTTGTAATCTTTGACATCCTAGTATTGAATTTGTCAAGAGTGAGTTTTGCGCCTGTCGTCATATTGCTTCTCTGCTTCTCTGCTTTGTTGAGGCCGATAGAGGCTGATATAGGTTGTTATCTGCTACCGGTTGAGAATGTGTTGATCTGTTGTTTACTCCTTATCCGTTTATCATCTGCAAAGAGAGAAGAACGCACTCTAGCAATCCCACGGTTGTACCTCCAAGGGCAGAGCTCATCCTTGTTAGGGCCCAAGTGTCGTATCTCCAAGGGTAGAGCTTAACCTTGGCCCTTGTTTGCTAAGTGCTTGCACCCGCCGTTGGAGCTGATGGAGTAGATGGAGTAGATGGAGCTGATCAAGCTGATGGAGATGATGCGTGCTGTAAGAGTAAGGGCAAGAGAGCTCGCAGAAGCGTGCTTTACAGCTAGTCAGAGTAGGTCCACAACCCTTTGTCAACTAGCCTAAGGTAATGGACGAGAATACTAGGTGTACACAATGGCACTTGCTGTCTTCTCCTACTATTGTAACTAGACATAGATATCAACCTCAAAATCACGGTTCCATGCTGAGAAGTTCATAGGAATCACTTCCTTACAGCCTTGTATTGTACTTTTCTAGGTTGCCATGTGCTCCCCGTTTCTTCTCGACCATTAACTTGCACTTGATCACCTTTCGTCCAGGTGGATGCTCATTCAGCTCCCATTTCCTGTTGTCCTGTTGCGACTGTATCTCATACAACACAGCTTATGCTAATGTATTGTATCTTGTACAGCCATGGCCTCCTTGTATGACGATGGCTTATTTGAATCTGCTACGACTGTGACATTCATCTGTTCTAGTTTTTGCAGCATCTTGAAATGGCCGCGCTCATGTGGCTTGTAGCGCATCCATAGATGGCGCCTTTGACAGGTTGCTAGAGCGTTAACGGGCGGCTTGCGTGGTGTTGCTGGCACAACTATTGCTGGTGATGCTTTTGCCTCTCCTTCTTGTGCTTTTGCCGATGAGGCTACTCTATCTATTGTATCAGAAATGGGAGTGTAGAGAGGTTCTCACATTGTTTGAGTAGAGGAAGGGTCAAGAGAGAAAGGGTCAAGGAGGATATCTGCTCCCACTGTTTCATCTGCTTTTGGTTCTGCTGTCTCTGACATAGACAATGTTGGTGTTAATGAAGTTGTTTTTATTGAAGATGGAATTACTGGAGATGATGACGTAGCCAATATCCATCTCATAAAGGTGATAGGTCTTGCTCGCTACGTCATTACTGATCATCACCATGTACACACTCTTTACATCCCACTTCTGCCACTTCTTGTTGGGTATGTGCATGTGAGCTAAGCTGCCAAATGGACGGAGATGACCCACGCTCGGCATCTTGCCAAACCATGCCTCACGTACGACATCATCTGCTATAGCCTTTTTAGTGGACTACAGTTCTTGATGTACACTGCAGTGCTAATAGCTTCAGCCCATAAGTTATAAATGAGCCAAGCCGCGTGCAGCATGGAGCCCACCGACTCAAAAATGGTGCACTTGGTGCGTTGTGCTACACACCGGTGTGGTACAGCAAGTATGGCGTGCTACACTACGTCTTCATGCTAGCTGTGGTGAGGTACGCATGGAACTCCTTGTTCAGGTACTCTCCACCATAATCGTTCTAGTCTGGTTCTCCTCCATTACCTTGAATGCGTTACACCTGTCAAAGCACTTTTCCTTGGAAAAAAGGAAGTATACATCAGTATGATGGCTAAAATCATGAATGAAGGTCACAAAATACCTAGATCCTTGAACGTTCTGGGTCTGCATCGGACCACACAAGTCCGTATGGACCAGCTCCAGCACCACTTTTGCGTGTTTCTCTACTCTTGGAAAACGCCTTGCAATGCTGCGTCTGTCTACTGGCCTAAGGGAACGGAGTAGAAAACAAAGCCGACACAATTGCACTTGCCGTCCGTTCCTTCTATTGCAACTAGGAGGAGATATCACCCTCAAAATCGCGGTTTTACACTGAGCACTTCATAGGAATCACTTCCTTGCACTCTATCCTTAGCACCTGGTCACTATTGTGCAAGGAGCTAACTCCGAGAGCTTAGAACAAGCAATGCTTCTTTAGTGTTTACCTATGGTGGACAAATATGTGAGGAGTCTTGACAATAACAATTGTAATCAATGATAGGCAACTGAAAGGTTCTTATAGTCCTAGAGCCAACCTCTAGCCTAGGCGTGTAGTGGCTCCTTGGATGAGCCACTTTAGGAGCAATATGGATTGCATCATCTCCCCTTCCTACATGGCGCTTCGTGTGACCGCCAAGTGGTACTAGCCACAAATGGGGACCTTGGAATGTTCTAAGATGTCTCTTAAAACCTTGTAGTCCCCCTATTGGTCACAAAGAAAATTAGTCAACGAGGATTTGACCCTGTGACCTCTCACTCTAGAAACTGACTCTGAAACATCCAAGCCACAAGCAGTTGTCCTAGGTAGTGTTTGCTGGCTATACTATCCAGTTTAGACAAAGGAGACTTGCTCCAAAGGAGCTGTGCATGCCATGTCTATCTCGACCAGACTTAGGGGACTTACTCCAAGGGAGCGATGCATGCCTAGTCCGTCCTCTGCCTGTCCAAATGTCACCTATGGACAAGGAGCATATCAAGTCAACAAACTCTCCCTTGAACATCTGTCCATTAGTTGTGAGATATGTCCTCTCTTGAGCAGTCTTGGCCTCAGTCTTTGTCGACTGCGTTGACCACATCAATACCCCAGGTACATG
This sequence comes from Penium margaritaceum, assembly GCA_023375785.1. Lineage (NCBI taxonomy): Eukaryota > Viridiplantae > Streptophyta > Zygnematophyceae > Desmidiales > Peniaceae > Penium > Penium margaritaceum. The sequence continues at coordinate 48,256 of SZWC01015266.1, forward strand.
CGGAGTGTGATTCGCTGTCAAGCACCTTTGTCATGTTATCTGCAAGCATCTTATTGTTCTCCACGTATTCCAGGTCCACAATCTTCTTTGCGACTAGGTCCCGTGACTAGTGGTACCTGATGTCAATGTGCTTATTTCGCCAAGAGATGACCTCATCTTGTGCCATTTTCATGGCAATCTTGTTGTTGATACGGACCTCTGTTGCTTCTGTCCTTGGCACTTTCATCTCAGCAAGCAAACTATGTAGGCACTATGCCTCTTTACATGCTTCTAACAGAGCGACATACTATGCTTGAGCGGTAGAGAGGGAGACACAACCTTACCTTCTGTTTGCCAAAGAGTCTGTACCACCGTTCAATAAGTACACGAAGCCGGAGGTGAACTTTATTTCATCGATTATTCTGCCCCAGTCGGCGTGTGTGAAGCGGACTAGCCGTAGCGGGTCAGATTCCTCTTGGCCTCAAATTTGGAGTCCCATGTGTCGTGTCTTCTGTAGGTAGTGTATGATGCGCTTGACTGCTTGCCAGTACTATGGCCCCGGATTGGCCACAAACCTGCTCACTTGTCTCACAGCATAGCAAATATCAGGGCGTGTTCCTACCATGGCATACATGAGGCTGCCAACACCAGATCAGTAGGGGATGCTCTCCATCTCATGCCGTTTTACTTCTGTGCTGGGACTCATGGATGAGGAGAGCTTGATGTCTCTTGTCATGGGTGTGTAGATGTGCTTGTAGTCCTCCATGTTGTAGCACTTTAGTACCTCCATGATGTACTTCGTCTGGTTCAGCTTGATGGTGCCTGCTGCTTGATTACGATGGACGGCTATCCCGAGATAGAACTAAAGCAGACCCATGTCCTTCACCTTGAACCTATTGCTAAGATCTGCCTTGGGCTTGTGTATACATGAAATCTGCCGCGCACGCAAATCTTCCGCGAGGGAGACCGAGTCATGGACTTCCGCGATCGAGTTGAGGCAAGTGCGGGGGGTTTTTTGGGCAAGAGTAGAGAGCCACAGCTGATCCTCATGGTGGAGGGACAGAATAGGCATCTTTGTGGGCTTGTGTGGGGTTGTTTACGGGTGTGGGGAAGGCTGGAATTGTGCCTGGTGGTAGACCCACAAAATCGGGTGTTCAGTAACAATGGCTTCATATTTGGGGTTCCGCGGAAGAGGCAAAACAAGGGCAGGGGTTGTGTCTTCGGATTAGGCATATTGGGAGGGGAATTTGGGTGACATTGGGGTCCGCGGAAGGCCTCAAAACATGGTGCAAGGTTCAGCCGCGGATTTGGGTTGTTTGGGATGCTATTAGAGCAAGTTTTGGGTGCGCAGTGGGCGTGAGAAACTGCCACGATGGTCGGGAGCGGAATGGGCATGTTTGGGAGGGTGTTTTGTGGCTAAGGTGAGGAGGAAGTGCCGCAAAATAGTGTCGGGTGCCTAACCTGCAGAATTGCCTTGCAAGTAACAAGAAAGGGGCAAGTTACAATGCCGCGGAAGAGGCGGAAAGTTGCCATAATGTTGAACCGTGGATTTGCCACATTTCTTATGGTGTTGGAGTCACTTGTGTGGACAAAAGGGGTGCGGAAAGAGGCCTCCACGTGTATCCGCGGATTTGGTCTTCAGAGGAGAGGCGTGTGAGGGCAAAACAAGAGGCACAAGGGGTGCGAACAAAGGAAGGGGTCACAAAAGGTGCGGAAGTGTTGTACAAGATGCGGGAAGACAACCGAACCAAGAATGGCGGGAACCACAAGGCGCTAGGACAAAGAAGTGGCAAGAGGCGGTGCAACAAGTAAGGAGGAAGCATGTTGGCACTTGCTTTGCAGATGGGAATAAAGTAGTGGTGGTAGTGGGTGTGAATGCAAAGGGGCCGCGATGCGGTGGGGGAGGGTGTAGCGTACTATATAATGGGCTTAGTTGCATCAGTGTGAGATGATTTTGGGCTTGGGGACTTGTGTTCAGTTGACATGAGTTGAGTCAATCAAGCTCATTACCTCACAACCTTGCCTCTCTCTCTCCCTCATCTGAGCACTTTGTCATAATGGAATCCGCGAGTGACTCTGAAGATTCCAAAGATGACAATAGGTGTTTCGCGGAATCACTCACAAGACTGGCATGACACAAGTGCAGACCGCGGAAGAGTGCCCAAGTGACTGCGGAAGTGGATGGGTGGCCCTTGGCCAACTCTTAAGAGAGCGGAAGGAAGGGTACAAGACCTCCGCCGCGTGAATTCTGTGTCTCTCTCTTGGTTCCGCGGATATGCCATGTTGTATGCTTGAGAGGAGTGATGGAATCCGCAATAAGGGTATTGCCAAAGTGACTAAGGGGTGGGACTGCAAAATGGGCCTGTTTTAGGGTGTGGAGGGTGCCAAATCCGCGGAAAAGGGGCTACAGAAGTGGGCCATGTGTGTACCCGCGAAATTGCCATGTTAGGGACACAAGGGGGAAGCAAAATCCACGGAATAGGGGTGTTCCGGGAGTAAGGGTGCACACAGGTTCCAGGAACCGCGGTTCTGGAACCGTGGTTCCGGTTCTGGAACCGGAACCGCGGTTCCGGCTCCAGGATTCAAGAACCATCCAGGAACCGCGGTTCCTGAGCCCAAGTCCATGGAGGGGGTGATGAGTGGGGAGGGGGGAGGTTTTAGGCTATTTTTGCTGATGTGGCACCCTTTGAGGCCATGTAAGCACTCTTATCAATTACCCACGTACAATTCAGGAGTGTGGAAGGTCTTTATCCTTGTCGTTTTGGGAAAAAACATGGTAGTGGTAGCCAATAATGCTTCATGTTTGAGAAGAAACTATGTGGAACCGTGACTAGAACCGCAGTTCTGTGAGGAACCGCGGTTCCGTAGCCGGAACCGCGGTTCCGGTTCTGAGCTGGAACCGGAACCGCCGTTCCGGTTCCATTCTCAGAACCGCGGTTCTGTACCGGTGTGCAGCCTTATCCGGGAGGGGGTGATGGAGTTCTGCGGAATTGCCATGTCAGAGGGTTGATGTGAAGGGAGGAAAGACCACTTGTGAGTGATCAATTCTGCTAATCTCTCGTGGTGGATGTGGGATGAAGTTTTGCGGTGTGTAGAAGGAGGAGATTTGCAGAGGACAACATGGAAGGTGCAAAAATGAAGTGACATCGCGGAACAAGGACGAGCGTGGAAAAAAATGGGGTAACAACTTGTTCAATAGTTTTACTGACGACGAGCAGATGATCACATAATCGACGTAAAATGTAACCAGCATCAAGCCTTGCTCATCCTTCCGCATGTACAAACTAGGGTCACTCTTGCAATGCGTGACGGTGAGCACGGCCATGAAGTCGTCCATCTCCTTGTATCACATCCTTGGGACCTGTTTCAGCCCGTAGAGTACTTTGACCACTTTGCAAATCTTGCCCTATGGAGTTTTTACTCCCTCGGGCATTTCCAATAGCTCGTCTTAGTCTAGCTTCCCATAGAGGAAAGTTGTCTTGACGTCCATCTGGACGACCTCTAGATCTTTTGCAGCAGCGATGCCCAACATGGATCTGATGGAGGGAAATGTGACAACAGGCATGAAGGTCTCCTTTTACTCTGAGCCTTCACGCTAGGAAAACCCCTTCGCAACGACTCTTGCCTTGTACTTGTCAATTGTATCATCCTGCTTGAACGTTTTCTGGAATAACCACGTTGACCCCACCACATACGCGTCTGGGGGCCTATCCACCACAACTCATGTTCCGTTTTCTTCAATGGATACAAGTTAACTATCCAATGCCTCCTTCCACTTGGCTGCATCTAGCATGTTCACAGCCTCCACTACGGTCAGAGGCTCTTCCTGAGCCAAGCATGACCAGCTAGGTCTGGTCCATTCTGCACTCTTAGCACCATACTTGGGTGGAGGTTACTTCTTGCGCTAACTACGCCGCAATGTTGGTGGTGGTTCTTCAAGGCTAAGTTGCTTCTTTTACTCCTGCGATGTTGGTGATTTGTTTTTCGCGGAAGAGCTACCGGTCTCAGAGTTTGACGTAGAGGCCTCAGAGGACGCAAACTCAGTGTCAGAGTCCATCGTTGTGTAAGCCTACACATTCAGTCTCCCTCGAATACCATCCTTCACTGGTACCATCTACCAGTTCTCAGGTGCCTGATCACCTAACTTAAGTAACACAACCCTCTCTCTTGATTTAGGAGCATGGATAGGATCGAGCAACTCTCCCTTGTGGAGCATCCTTTCATCAAACTCGACATCTTGGCTCCTGATGAGCTTTCCAGCCGCTTGGTCCCACAATCTGTACGCCTTATGTGCAATGTTGTTCTTGACTATTATAGACTTGCAAGCGCGTGCATCTAGCTTGCAACCTCCTTCTCCTGCTTGGACCTTTGTCGAGGTAGTACACCCAAAGACCCTCAAGTGTGAGGCATCTAGCTTCTATCCTGACCAAACCTCCTGTGGTATCCTGATCTATTTCTCTTCCTTCTTCTTTCCACAACTTCCAAGCGCGACTGCGAGAGTGAGATTCACAAGGTAGCAAGCAGCTATTGCAGCTTCATCCGAGAAGCGAGGTGAGAGTTTTGCGTGAAAGAGCATGCTTTGTGTCATGCAGATGATGATTTGGTTCATTCGCTCGGCAACGTTATTACTCTGGGGAGTGTATGGCGTAGTGGTCTGGTGGTTGATGACGTGTTAGCTCAACCAGCCTTTACACACCTTGTACTTGCCACTTTTGTCTGTGCACAGTGCCTTGACCTTATTGCTTGTCTGCCGATCTACCATGGCGATAAACTCTTTCAGCTTCTCCTTGACCTCTCCTTTTGTCTTGAGGAGTAGATCCACATCTTGTCATTGTGATCATGAATGAAGGTCACAAAGTACTTGCTTCCGCAGTTAAAAGGGGTACAGAATAGTACTCATACATCAAAGTGTATGAGATTCAAGATTATTACCATACATTGCCCATTACGCTCAAGGGGCTTTCTCTTTGCCTTGCCTTGGAGGCATCACTCACACTTCTTGCACTTTCCCTCATCCTTGGCCTTGCATCCGTCCATCCCATGAACCACTTTGTGCTACTGCATAGCTTGTAGTCTGCTATCAACCACAAGGCCAAACCGCCTCTGCCATAGCTCAACATCTGTGTCTTTGGAGGAGTTGGCAGCCATGGGGACAGCCTGTGGTGTAACATTAGGCTTTGGAGACATGGGCTCTTTAACCGCCACAACTCCCTCATTTGTACTCTTTTGGGGCTTGGGCTGCAACACATAGAGCCCAACAACTCTTAGGACCTGTGCGACAAGACACTCCTTGGGAACGGAGATCTTGATGTTCTTGTACTTGACAGTCATAGCCTCCTTGATGAAGACGACCGTCATGTCGTGGTCTATGATTTTGGACACCAACAATTGGTTTGCTACAAAAGACGACATGTAGATGAAGTTCTTCCAATTTAAGTCTTTTTTAGCACCGTTCACGTTGATGCCGATCAACATATCTCCCTCCCCTTGTGCATGGACAAGGCTTCCATTGGCACACCTGAAGTGACGTTTAGTGTCCTCAATGGAGATGAACCCATCCTTCTCCTTTAAACAGTGGTGGTTCATGCCAAAGTCAAGCCCTTAGGTTCAACGCTTGAGTAGTGCCACTCCCTTGGTTACTCGCATGCTCTCAGCCATCATGTTCGTCAACTCCTTCTTACCCTTTCTTTTGCCCTTGTTCCTACCATCATGATCTCCGTCTTCCTTCTTAGGAGCCTTGTACTCCTGTATTCTTTGCTCAAGCTTGTCACAGTTATGGCACTTCCAAATATGCTTTCAACCCTTTCTAGGGCCACCATTCCATTGTCCTCTAGCGCCACCGCTTCCGTTGCCGCTCTCACTAGAAGAGTTCTTGCCACAAACACCGTACTATGCAGCATAGGCTGCCGTTGCCACACTTGAAGTAACATTTAGTGTCCCGAATGGAGATGAACCCATCCTTCTCCCTTGAAGAGTGATGGTTCGTACTAGAGTTGAGCTTGTAGGCTCCATGCTTGAGTAGTGCTTATCCCTTGGTTGTTGGCACGCTTTCAGCCATCATGTGTGTGAAATCCTTCTTACTCTTTCCTTTGCCCACATTCCTGCCACCATGATCTTTGTCTTCCTTATTGGGAGCCTTGCACTTTTGTTCCGTATGCCCAAGCTTGCCACAATTATGGCACTTCCCAATGCACTTTGAACCCTTTCTAGCGCCACCATTGCCTCCTCCTCGACAGCCACTACTTTCACGGCCGCTCTGACCAGAGGAGGACTTGTTGCCATTTCCACCGCACTTTGCAGCATAGGCTAAAATGTTAGCATCACTACCGTTGCAACGCATGGCCTCGTTACGCATGTAGTATGATAGTGCCTCATACGTCAAATCCTCCTCCTTCTAACGGCCAAAGATGGTGATCAGAGGACCCCACCTTTTGTGAAGCGCCATGATGCGACGGTCAACTAAACGAGTTTCGACACAATGGTTCCAGCCGACCGCTCCTGGTATTGCAACCAAGAGGCGATATCATCCTCAGACCCAAGGTTCCACACTGAGCTGTTCACAGGAATCACTTCCTTGCACCGTGTCCTTATCACCTGGTCACTTTCGCGCAAGGAGCGAACTCCTGTGCCTTGGACCAACCAATGCTTCTTTAGTGTCTGCCTCTGGTGGACAACTTTGTTAGGAGTCTCAAAGGTAAGAACTGTACTCAATGACAGGCATCTAACATGTTCTTATAGTCCTAGGGCCAGCCTGTAGCCTAGGCACGCAGTGGCTCCTAGGATGAGCCACTTTGGGGTAATTTGGATTCCATCATCCCCCCTGCCTACATGGTGCTCCCTATGACCGGCAAGTGGCACCAACCATCACGAAGGACCTTGGAATATGCTAACATGTTTCTTAGAACCTTCCTGTCCCCATTTTGGTCACAATGAAAATTTGCCCCTGTGCTAGGATTTGACCTCTCACTCTAGAGACTATCTCTATAATATCTAAGCCACAAGGAGTTGTCCTAGGTAGCGTTTGGTGGCTATACTATCCAGTCTAGACCAATGGGACTTGCTCTAAAGGAGCAGTTCATGCCTTGACTATCTGGACCAGGCTTAGGGGACTTACTCCGAGGGAGCAATGCATGCCTAGTGCGTCCTGTGCATGTCCAAATGTCAGCTATGGAAAAGGAGCATATCATGTCAACAAACTCTCCCTTGCACCTCTCTCCATTAGCTGTGAGATATCTCCTTTCTCCAGCAGTCTTGGCCTCAATCTTCGTCCGCTGCGTTGACCATACCAATGCCTCGAGTACATTTAAGTACAATTTGCGAGCATCTTCTTGGTCTCCACGTATTCAAGGTCCACAATCTCCTTTGCGACCAGGTTGCGTGAGTAGTGGTAACTGATGTCGATGTGCTTAGTCCGCCAGGAGATGACATCATCGTGTGCCATTTTCATGGCACTCTTGTTGTCAACGTGGATCTTTATTGCATCTGTTTGTAGCACTTTCATCTCCGCAAGCAAACTACATAGCCACTGTGTTTCCTTGCATGCTTCCGACAGAGGAATGTAGTCCGCCTCACTACTAGAGAGGGAAACAAAGTATTGCTTTCTGCTTGTCCAAGAGACTACACCACCGTTCAAGAGACACACAAAGCCCGAGGTCAAATTTCTGTCATGGATTCTTCCTCCCTAGTCGGTCTCTGTGTAGCACACCAGTCGCAGCGGATCAGATCCCTCTTGGCCTCAAAAGTGGAGTCCCATGTGTCGAGTCTTCTATAGATAGCGCATGATGCGCTTGACTGCTTGCTAGTGCTGTGGCCTTGGATTGGCCACAAACTTGCTCACTTGTCCAATAGCATAGCAAATGTCAGGGCTTGTTCCTACAATGGCATAAATGAGGCTGCCAAGAGCAGACATGTAGGGAATATTCTCCATCTCATGCTGTTATGCTTCCGTGTTGGGGCTCATGGACGAGGAAAGCTTGATGTCTATTGTCATGGGTGTGGTGATGGGCTTGCAGTCCTCCATGTTGTAGCGCTTGAGGACCTCCATGATGTCCTTTGTCTGGTTCAGCTCGATGGTGCCTACTGCTCACTTGCGGTGGACGATTACTCTGAGGTAGAACTTGAGCGGACCCATGTCCTTCATCTTGAACCTATTGCTGAGATCTGTCTTCAGTTTGTACAAAAGCTTGACTGGCGACGAGCAGATTATCAGGTCATCCACCTAGAGTGCAACCAGCATCAAGTATTTCTCATCCTCCTACACATAGACATTAGGATCATTCTGGCAGTGCACGAAGGTGAACTCGGCCATGAAGCTGTCCATCCCCTTGTACCACATCCTTGGGGCCTATCTTAGCCCGTAGAGTGCTTTGACCAGTTTGCAAACCTTGCCCTATGGAGCTTTCACTCCCTCGGGCACTTCAATCAGCACTTCTTTGTCTAGCTTCCTGTAGAGAAAGGTTGTCTTGGCGTCCATCTGGTGGACCTCTAGATCGTTTGTAGCAGCGATGCCCAACATGGACATGATGGAGGCAAAGGTGACGACAAGCGTAGAGGTCTCCTCGTACTTTAAGCCTGCACGCAGGGAAAACCCCTTTGCCGAAATTCCAGCATTGTACTTGTCGATAGTACCATCGTGCTTGAACGTTTTCCAGAGTACCGACTTTGACCCCACCACATGCCCGTTTGGGGGCCTCTCCATCAGGCCCCATGTTCCGTTCTCTTCACTAGATACGAGTTTGCTATCCACTGCCTCCCTCCATTTGGCCGCATCTGGCATGTTCATAGCCTTTGTCACGGTCAGAGGTTCTCCCTGAGCCAAGCATGACCAGCTGAGTCCGGTCCATTCCGTACTCTCTGCATCATACTTGAGCGAGGTTTCTTCTGTTGCGTACTATGCCGTAGTGTTGCAGGTGGTGCTTCAAGGCTTAGTTCTTCTGTTGCTGTTGCGCTGCCTATGATCCGTTCTTTGAAGAAGAGCCACCGGCCTCAGAGTTTGACTTTGAGGCCTCGGACGACTTAGACTCAGTATAAGAGTCCGTCACTGGGTCAGCTTGCACAGCCACTCTCCCTGTAGCACCATCCATCAGTGGCACCATCTGCTAGTTCTCAGATGCCTGATCACCCGACTCAAACAACACAACCCACTCTCTTTATTTGGGATCATGGACAGGATCTAGCGACTCTCCCTTGCCGAGCATCCTTTCATCAAACTCGATACCTCGACTCATCAAAAGCTTTCCAACCGCTTGGTCCCAGAGCCTGTAGGCCTTGTGTGAAGTGTCGTATACGACCATTACATACTTAGGAGCGCGTGCATCCAGCATGCCACTTCCTTCTCCTTCTTGGACCTCTGACAAGGCAATAAAGTCAAAGACCCTCAAGTGTGAGGCATGTGGCTTCTTTCTTGACCAAGCCTCCTATGGCATCCTGAGCTGCTTCTCTTGCTGTTTCTTAGCACGCCTTCGAAGCGCGGCTGCCAAAGTGAGATTCGTAACTTAGTAAGTAGTTCTTGCAGCTTTAGCCCAGAAGCGAGGTGGGAGTTTGGCGGCAAAGAGCATGCTTTGTATCATGCCAAGGATAGTCTGGTTGATCTGCTCGGCAAGGCAATTACTCTACGGGGTATAAGGTATGGTGGTCTGGTGGCTGATGTGGTGTTGGCTCAAGTAGCCTCTGCACGCCTTGTACTCACCACCGTATTCTGTGGGCTGTGCCTTGACCTTCTTGCTTGTCTGCCGCTCTACCATTGAGACAAACTCTTCTAGCATCTCCTTGACCTGTCCTTTGTCTTGAGGAAGTAGATCCACATCTTCCGACTGTGGTCATCAACAAAGGTCAAGGAATACTTGCTTCTACCGTTCCAAGGAGTGCAGAATTGATGTGAAAGGAGCCATCCGGCTGAGTTTAAGGTGCACACGAGCAAGTTCCAGGAAACTACCAGATGGCTGCCTAGAGGTCACTTCTTTAATGTCTGCCTCTAGTGGAAACCTCTATTAGAAGTCTCAAAGGTAAGAACTATACTCAATGAGAGGCAACTAACAGGTTTTTATTGTGCTAGAGCCTGCCTCTAGCCTAGGCGTGTAGTGGCTCCTTGGATGAGCTACTTTGGGGGCAATCTGGATTCCGTCATCCCCCTGCCTAAATGGCGCTCCCTGTGACCGCCAAGTGGCGCCAGCCACCATGAAGGACCTTGGAATATTCTAAGATGTCTCTTATAACCTTCCTGTCCCCCTTTTGGTCACAAAGAAAATTAGTCACCGGGCTAGGATTTGACCCAAGGACCTCTTGCTCTAGAGACTTACTCTGGAACGTCTAAATCACAAGGAGTTGTCCTAGGTAGCATTTGCTGGCTATATTATCCAGATTAGACCAAGGGGACTTGCTCCCAAGGAGCAGTGCATGCCTTGTCTATCTGTACGAGACTTAGGGGACTTACTCCAAGGGAGCAGTGCATGCCTAGTCCGTCCAGTGCCTGTCCAAATATCAACTATGGACAAGGAGCATATAAGGTAAACAGCTGGAAGCATCAACATCGGCATCACCTTCAACGGCAAAAACAACAACATCATTAGCTTCACAGAAGCAGATTAGGCTTCAAACCCCGAGGACCGCAAGTCCATCTCCGGACATATGTTCCTCATCAATGGTGGGGCCGTCAGTTGGTGCAGCAATTGGCAGGTGGTCGTGGCGACCTGAAGCACAAAAGCTGAGTACGTCTCTCTGAGCTTTGGAGCCAAGGAAGTAGTTTGGCTTCTGCGTCTCATGGCGGGGATGAGTGGGAGTACTACAGTTCCAAATCCTGTGTGCGTCAACAACCAGAGTGCAATCGCACTCGTCAAGAATCCTAAGCACCATGTACGCACCAAGCACATTGAAATCATATATCACTTCATTAGGCACATGGTACAGGAGGGTGCTATCAAGCTGGAGTTTACTTTAACCAGCAAGCAGGTTGCTGATTTCTGCACCAAGCTAGTGACTCGTGAGAAGTAGCAGTTCTGCATGAAGGCATGTGGACTCAGCCTACACTTACTTGGGAAAAGTGGGAGATTGTTTCAAAGGGGCCATCCGACTCAATATCACGTTCATACGAGCAAGTTCCAGGAAACTACTAGATACCAATTCCAATTGTCAATCTGCGTTCTTCATTGAAAAGATCAGGTGGCAAAATTTCTACGATCCAAGTTTCAAGCCGATCCAACGGTCGGATTGTGAGATATAAATGTTTTATAAGTTTTCGGGGTCATCGACTGCCTCTCACTGGGTGACCATGGGCGATGGCTCCATGCCTTAGCCTGAGAAAAGAAAAAGGCAAGAGGTCCAGGATCAAGACCTCATGGGAGAAAAACCCAAAAGGCCCTAGATTCTTTGGTTTTGCTGTCCAAGTGTGCCGACTACGAAAAAGGTATCTCTTTTTAGTTGTTATGTGAGCTGAGATCCTTGTGTGCTAGCCATGGAGACACGGCGATTCTCTATGGAATTGTGGGTTGTGTGACCACTAGGAGTCTGCTATGAGAGCATTTCCTAGCTTTATAGGTCGTGTGTGAGTGGTCAGCCTGATTGCTAGGCTGATGTCCTCTCTTGTGTGAGATAATGGACACAAGTGTGTGAGCCTCAGCCTCATGACTAAGTCGCGTGGCTTGTGAGAAGGCTGACTTGCCGAAGCTCTAGCTGTATATGTACTCCATCATTTTGAGTAATTCAACAACCATTCTTCAGTACAGGTGATGCCCTTCAAGTTCCAAATGATTGCTGCTCCAAGGCGCCTTCTCTCCTCCAGTTCCAATATTCTGCGACACCATTTAGTTACGCGGTATATGTAGTAGAGAACTACTGCACGATGTCCATGTCCTCAAGCTACGACATGAATCGTGTGCTGGTGTACTCGCGAGCATTGTTGGAGCGTAGGATTTACAACTGCTTGTTGCTTTACCTCTTTGCCATTGCGAGCTATTTGAAGAAGTAGGTTGGCGCTTCATCTCTGGTTCGGAGAGGGTAGCTCCAAAGAAACCGTGCTGCATCATCCACAAACATGAGGAAGTAATCATGTCCTTTATAGACTATTCCCAAGGGGAGCACTCCAGAGATGTTGGTGTGAACCAGTCTCAGCTTTTGGCTGATGTTGTACTTGCTTACAGGAGGAAACATTTGTCGTGGCAACTTGGCACGAACGCAATCCTCACAAGGGTTAGTTCTGCCTTGGCCACTTTTTTTGATGTTGAGGCCGTTTACATGGCCTTTCTTCACCATGGATTCCACCAACTGATTCCTGACGTGGCCAAGCCTCTTCTACCACACTACAGCATTTGCACCTGCATGTTGGTGTAGACTTGTTGCTGCAAATGGGGAATCTGTCTCATCTTGAGCTGAAGTCCAGCTCAATCATGCCATGAGGAAGGAACTGACCTTCTGCAATGGTTTTTCCTTCATGGCTTTTAAGCGTGACATGCTTGCCGTTATTGATGATGTAAGCTCCTCTCTTCATCAGTTGGCTAAGGGAGAGGAGGTTAACAGCAATGTCAGGTGTGTAAAGAACATTGCCAAACTCGACATGTGCTACATCATACCCTGTCACGGTCACCATGCCCTTGCCGAGCACAGGCACCTGCTTGTTGTTGGTGACTGTCATGTAGCTCCGATCTGGAGGCTTGTAGTTGTGGAGGCAAGATTTGTGGTACGTGATGTTCAAGGTACACCCGTTGTCTTGGTACCAAAGATACGGCGAGCGAACCAGCTTGTCGCTCTGACTGTCCGACAACTTGAACACTAATGGAGTGTAGTCAAACTACCGCCCTTTGCCTTCCTCCTTCGCCTTCTTGTCGGACTCCTTAGTGTCTTTTGTACTCTTTTCTCCTCCACTCTCCTTCTTTTCTCCCCCTCTCTTCTTTCCCTTGAAGTTACTCTGCATCCTCCCTTTCTCTGCATTGCATAACCCCTTGAAGCAGTTTGTCCTCACGTGCCCTTTCGTCTTGCAATAATAGCATGTCATATCACGATGTGATCTGGTCAACTGGCCGATGGCGTTGTGTGTGATTGCCTTTGGAAGGGAGCGTGTTGACTCGTTGGAGTATGCTGACTTCATCACTCCATGGCTGTTCGACAAGGAGTGAGACGCGCTGTTCTCTCTTTCATTATGGTAAGCTGTATTGTTGAAAATGCGAGCTGTTTTGCTTGTGAGTTCGCGGTCTCTCTATTCTGTCAATAGCATCTTGCACACGTATGCCTCTGTAAGTTCTGCTTCAGGCTTGAATTTGAGAGATTTTTTCATGCCATCCAAGTCTCTTGTGAGGTCGTTGAGTAGGAGAGTCACAAAGATTGGCTAAGAGATGGGTGCGTCTGTGATGGCAAGTTGGCCGTGGAGCAGTTTTGCCTTGTTGATGTAGCTCTCAATGTCACTGAAGTTGCTGAGGCTGATGTGGGAGAGCTCTCTGAGGAGATGAGACTTGAAAGTGGAGTCGCAGGACATGTATGTCTGTAACAGATAGGACCATGCATGTTTGGTTGGCTCAGCTATTGTTGGAAAGGGAGCCATCCGGCTCAATTTCAGGTCCACAGGAGCAAGTTCCAGGAAAGTACCAGATTCCTGCTCCGATCGCCAATCCGACTTCACCATTTGAAAGATCATGTGGCAAAATGTCTACGGTCCAAGTTTGAGGCCGATCCAACGGTCGGATTGGGAGATATGAATTTTTGAAGTTTTGGGGGTCATGGACCGTCGATGTCTGGGTGGGCATGGGTGATGGCTCCATGCCTTAGCCTGAGAAAAGAAAAAGGCAAGAGGTCCAGGGTCAAGACCTGATGGGAGAAATATCCAAAAAGGTCCTTGGTCTTAGGATTGCCTTGTCAGAGTGTGCTGACTAGGATAAAGGTACCTCTCCTTACTTTTTAGGTGAGGTGAGATCCTTGTGTGCTAGCCATGGACACATGGCGATTCTCCATGGGTTTGTGGGTTATGTGACCACTAGGAGTGTGCCATGAGAGCATTCTCTAGCTCTCTAGGTCGTGTGTGAGTGGTCAGCCTGATTGCTAGGCTGATTTCCTCCCTTGTGTGAGATTATGGATTCTAGTGTGTGAGCCTTAGCCTCCATGGCTAAGTGGTGTGGCTTGTGAGAGGGCTGACTTGCCCAAGCTCTAGCTCTATATGTACTCCATCATTTTGAGTGATTGACTAACCATTCTTCAGCACAAGTGATGCCCTTCCAATCACACATGCTCGCTGCTCCAAGGCTCCCTCTCTCCTCCATTTCCAACTTTTGGTATCAGAGCCAAGTTCTGCCACTTTTAGCCAGCACAGGCCGTCACTTTGAGAGTGACGGGTTGGGGTGAAACCTTCACCAAATTTGACAATCGACCACTGGGTCTTCAAGTTCAGAAGACAAGCTTTCAAACGAGCCCAAGATCGCGAAGATCCAACGGTCGGATTGCGAGTTATGCTCAAAACGAGGTCGGCCAGGGCTACACTCTTCTCTATGAGTAAGACTGTCGCCTTGTGATGACCATAACTCTCTTGTTTGTTTGTCAAATTTAAAAAGTGGCACATGCGAATTGTAGTATTTTTCCTAAGCTTTCCATTGGTTTAAAAATATTTGCATTCCATTGATTCATTTGGGAGAAACGCCGTTTACAAGCTGGCTGGCCTGAGTTGGAGTAGGAGCAGAAGCATACCCTGTTTTCAAGAGGGCATATCTTTTGAAATCCCCTGTTGATGACCCTGTTTTATGGGTCGATCTGAAAGGTTTTGAGCTGAATTTTCCAATGGTGGGCTCAGTTTTTTAAAATATCCTGTCTGCTGGCATCTACAGTCCATTTTCTGTCAGACAGATTTCTGGCAGAAGCAGCAGCAGAAGCAGGGGTAGCGCCGCCATCCAAGGGCAGCGCTGGGCATCACCAAGGCTCAAAATGGCAGCAGCTGGCGTTGTGACAGCAGCCCAGCCTTTGGAGAGGCTGGAGGGACGCGCCAACTTCACGTTTTGGAAGATCCGTACCCGCCTCCTTTTGGAGGAGAGGGGCTTGTGGGAGGTGGTGAGCGGCGACGAGCCGGCTCCAGTTCCACAGGCAAAAGGCATCACCGCAGCGCAGGTGGTGGCGGGGAAGACGCCGCAAAAGGGTGCAGCTGATGCGGGTTCTTCTGCAGCTGTACCAGCGACGTATGAGGAGTGGAAGAAGAAGGACAGGCAGGCCTATAGGTTGCTTGTCAACACCATCTCCAACCCGCATCTTCAGTACGTGAGTGACAAGGCTACTGCAAAGGAGGGGTGGGACACGTTGTGCAAGAAGTATGAGAGCAAGGATCCTGCATTCCTCATGCTTTTGGAGGAAAAGATGATGGCGCTGAAAATGCAGGGTGGTGAAGGGATGGAGGCGTATCTGGACAGGGCCAAGGAGCTGGCGAAGCAGCTGAGAGCGGCCGGCAACCCTGTGGAAGAGACGCGCTTCATCCTCCTCTTGCTGAG
>SZWC01015267.1:3786-16334 GCA_023375785.1 Penium margaritaceum
TCCCCCGTCTCCCATGATTTTCCATCAGCTGTTTGGAAGCTCGTAAGACTTAAGCCGTTCAACTCCCCGCTTGGAGTTGCAAGTCGTCACACGTCCACCACACGCAGTGGAGTTGCAAGTCGTCAGAATTTAGATTTTTAAGATGCTTTGCAAGGCGTCTTAAAAATCTAAATAGAGTTGCAAGTCGTCAGACATCCATCACACACAGTGGAGGTGAGTAGAGATCACGTCGATTGAACTGCATGGCTGCTGTTCAGCCGTGCCTCGCTGTCTCTGGGATTGTTTTCTTTCTTGCTGTAGCAAATGGGTGTCTGTCTCCCCGCTCTTCCTCATGACGTAGCAAATGAGATGCACTCCTGCGAGTGCGGTCCTTCCACCTCTCCGCTTCTGTCATCTGAGTCCCCATCGAACCCGTCCAAGATGTGTCACTCACACACTCAAGCTTGCGCAGGGTACTCTCAGTCATACAATCTTCCCGTCTTGTCTTGATGCACGGCCCTACATTTTCCAAGCCCTAGCTGTGGGGCTGTCTGGGGTGTGCCCCCTCTTGCCTGTGCGTGCTTTGCTTCCTCCCCGGCAAACTCCGTACAGATTTTTTTGTTTCTGTTATCTTGAGACGTTCTTAGGAAACGTCGGAAACTTTTTCTTGTGCTTGATTGCTTGCTTGCTTGCTTGCTTGCTTGCTTGCCCGCAGGCTCCGTATATCCTGGAAGAGGATGGCCGTTCAGAAGACGACCAATCGGATGAGGGTGCCACTGAAGACGCTTCTACCAACGACGACATGTTGTCGTTGGAGCGCATCGCATCCGCAGCATCCGACCCAGCGCCACTGCTGCGTCTGTTGTACGTCTCTTCCGACCCGCACACCCCTGGCGGCTTCTTTCCTGACGGCGTGGGTGGTGCCATTGGCGAATTCTACAACGCGAATGCCCTTGGTCTACACGAGCCCGTGGGCGACAGGCAGGCTGAGCATGCAGCAGGGTAGCGAAGAAATGGACACTTTTCATTCGTGAGATTGCAACGTCGATTAGATAGCTCCTAGGGACAATGGCTTGCCCCAGTGCTGCAATGCCCATGGACTTCGTGGTTCGTAGACCATTGACTTAATAAAGCACTCCGATGTTCAACAATGAATGGATAACGTCTTTGCTATGACGTGATTTGGCAGGGGAGCGAACGTTTTATCTTCTTCAAGTTACGGAGCTAAGATGGGCAAATTTTTCGTGTAAGCCGCCCCGTATATACATACATCCGACCATGGCCACTGATGCTGGAGCGACATCATGTGGTGATCCACTCATGCACAGGTGCGGCATAGCTGCCACGTCATGCCGGATACTTGTTTGGATACAG
Organism: Penium margaritaceum; assembly: GCA_023375785.1. Classification (NCBI taxonomy): domain Eukaryota; kingdom Viridiplantae; phylum Streptophyta; class Zygnematophyceae; order Desmidiales; family Peniaceae; genus Penium; species Penium margaritaceum. The sequence continues at coordinate 5,140 of SZWC01015267.1, forward strand.
TCACATGTCTGTTGCATCTAAGGTTTTTTTTTGGGTGGACTAACCTTTGGTCTTATTTGCAAGTTGTTGCAACATGTGTCCACCAATCGATGCCGGACCCCATGTGTGGGCGCAGTCGTTGCAGCTGAATCAAGACTCCGCATCCATACCTTCATGCGATGCACATTTAGATAAGCATTGACTATAACTCAGTTTAAGGCCGGGTTTGGGGCAAACAAACCTGTTGCTCGTGCAACCCGCTATGCACCGCGACAACGATTAGTGTGAGCTTATTAGTTGCCATTTCGCTGCATCTTTCAACTCTGGAGCTAATGACACTATATGCCTCTCCTAACCAAAATCTTGCTGTTCTTAACCCCGCCTTGTTTGTTAATGCACGAGATGATAGAACAACGTTGCTGTAGTTAGTTGGAAACTTCCTAGGTCACGTGTGTGAGAACAAGCAAGGACATGCATGAGGCAAGGGACGCCATGGATGCGCAATGCTTGCCTTCATAAGTTCGGAAACGACCAAGACAAGGAGTGAGGGGGAGCGAGGGTCACTTAGAAACCGGTGAGCGTGCACTCGCCACGGGCATCACGCCCAAGCGAGCACACACCGCCACCCGGGGGTCGAGCCCGACCGCTCGGCATAAAACCGAAGCGGCGGCTGCTCACCAATGCACGGGTGAACCCGGCAAGGTGGCCCCCTAAGGATCAGCACCCGGGAAATGCAGCTTCCCCAGAAAAACACTCAAAGGCAAGCAACATGATGCAGGGCACGGCAGTCAGAATGTACGGGCCCTAACATGTAGCGCATCACAGAGTCATAAGAAAAATAGGGAGTCAGACAATGGCCACATGGATCTCAACAGGTGCTCTGGGGTGAAGCTGCAGCAGTTGCAAGAGGACGTCCATGCCTCCTGCCAGAGCTGTCACGTCTGTTGCTTCCCCAGGTAGAGCCATGTCATTCAATCTGTACAGGTAAGTGCACAGTGTGTGAGGAGCAAGAGGGCACAGAGTTGTGAGTGGCCAACTAACTTCAACACTCCCCCATGTCCCGCAGCCAATCAAGGCATACACACGGGAGCAACACAAGGGAGATCACGAGAGGTGATAGAAACATGCTAGACTATGCAGTCAACCAATCAGCCTGGATCACGTGGACAGACGAGACCAACGGAGTGGACAGCACTTTTGAACACATTACGACTGAGGGCCTTTGTGAGGAAGTCAGCTGTCTGAGACCGTGTGTCAACCCAAGCAACCTGGACAATGCCTGCAGCAATGCACTCGCGAACAAAATGGTGCTCCACATTTATATGCTTGGTGCGTGAATGATGCATGCCGCTATTCTCAGCAATGGCCTTGGTGCTTTGGTTGTCACAGCGCAGAGTGATGCAACGAATGGGCACACGCACTTGCTGCAGCAAACGACATAGCCACACTGCCTCACATGTGCCTGCCCCAAGTGCAACATACTCAGCCTCAGCGGTGCTGCGTGGAACACACCCTTGCTTGCCACTTTTCCAGGAGACTGCAGTGCCACCGACCAGAAAGATGTAGCATGTTCGGCTTCTGGCATCAGTGTCATGCGCCCAGTCACTGTCTGTGAAGCCGTCCACCACGACTGAGGGCTGTGCACGAAAGTACAGTCCAATGCGGGGGATGGAGAGGGCATAGCGCACAACCCGCAATAAGGCCTCAAGGTGGCGCTCACGGGGGCACTGGGAGAACTGGGAGAGGACGTTCACAGCAAACGCCACGTCAGCACGGGTAGTAGTGGCGAGATACATCAACGAGCCAATGACCCTGAGGTAGTCGGTCACATCGACGGTCTCCCCCAGTGTGGACACCTCCCGTGACTTCAGCAAGGACTGACCAACGGGCGTCATGGGAGTGGACGCAGTGGGAGTGGATGTGAGGAGCGGTGAGAATCGCTCCCCCAGGCTGCGTATGCACGCAGCCTGATGGACGTGCAAGGTACACCGCTGCCGATCACGTTCTAACTCCATGCCAAGAAAGACCCGAGCCGGACCGAGATCCTTCATCTTGTATGTCGACTGAAGCAGGGCCTTGACCGCCTTGACTGAGGCGGCGTCAGGAGAGGCGATGAGAAGGTCATCCACGTAGACGAGAATGGCGACAAGTGGCTTGGTGGGGCCACTGAGGAACAGGGCAGGGTCCACAGGACTCCGTTTATAACCACCCTTTTCAAGGGTAGCTGTGATCTCTTGGTTCCCACACCATGGGGACTGTTTCAAGCCATAGAGAGCCTTGCGCAAGCGCCATACCCGGTTCGTCCCATCTGAGAAGCCAGGCGGCTGTACCATGTAGATCTCCTCATCCAACCTACCGTGGAGGAAGGCATTGTTGACATCCATCTGCTCAAGCTCCCAGTCGTGCTGAGCGACTAGCCCCAAGAGAGCTCTAGCCGTGGTGTAGCGACCAACTGGGGTGAAGGTCTCATCAAAATCGACACCAGGGATCTGAGAGAATCCCTTTGCGGTGAGGCGTGCCTTGTATCGCTCAATTGTGTTGTCGGGGTTCAGTTTGCGGCGGTACACCCACTTTGCTGCAACTGCCTTGCGACCCGGTGGGAGATCAACAATTTCGTACACATCGTGCTCAGAGAGTGCATCAAGCTCGGCCTTCATGGCCTTCTCCCACAATGATGAGTCAGGGGCCGTGCGAGCAGCCTGTACAGTGAGGGGCTCAGGTGCAAGAGGTGTGAGACTAGCGGTAGCAAAGCACGACGCAACATACCCGGCCACAGATGACGACAGGGCGGAATGGAACTCCTCCTCAAGAAGGGAGTATCCAAGTGTGGTGCTGGGGTGGACGACAGACGCCGCAGTGGACAGTGCAGAGGAGACAAGACCAAGGGCTCGCAGACCGGGATCACCAGAGACCACAGGATGAGACTGTGAAGGAAGCGCCCGGAGGCGTTCGCCACGAGTGTAGGGTGACACCGGTGGAATGGACGGTCCACACGAGACGGAAGGAGGAGAGGGAGGACGCGACCGGACGGATGGAGGCGGAGAACTCGTGGGATTGGGAGATGGTGAAGGAAGTACGAGTGGGGAAGAGTCAGCACGAGAGGGAGACGCCGAAGATGTAGGCGAGACCGTGGCAGAAGACAGCGGAGGGGAAGGCGACGGCAGAGCCGAGCTCCCCTCCGTCCCCTCAGAGGGAGGGGAGGACTGAGAGGGAGACGCCGAAGATGTAGGCGAGACCGTGGCAGAAGACAGCGGAGGGGAAGGCGACGGCAGAGCCGAGCTCCCCTCCGTCCCCTCAGAGGGAGGGGAGGACTGAGAGGGAGACGCCGGCATGGCCGAACTCGACTCGGAAGACGAGGGGAGCAAGGGACGTCCAGACGGGAGAACAGAAGGCCCAGAGGGAAGAGGACCACCCCCACCCGGAGAGGGCGGAGGGAGAGACCCACCGAAGCACGAAGAATCGCGCTCAAAGAGGTGTTCAAAGAAGAGAGCATCACGAGATTCGACGACACGGCACCGGGAGGGATCTCAAAAGCGCCACGCTTTGGAGAAGGGGAGATGCCCAGAAAGAGACAGAGGCGACCACGAGAGGAGAGCTTACCGTCCCGCTGGTCTGAGGGGACCCACACAGAGGCGAGACACCCCCAGACACGTGGAAGATGGAGGTCAGCACGCTGCCCAGTCCATCGCTCAAAAGGGGTGACAGTGTGAGGAAGGGTCCCATGTGGGACACGGTTCCACACCCAGGTCATTTAGCACATGGCCTCAAAGGCAAAGAGAGGGGACTGCCCGGAGGCAGAGAGAAGAGTACGAACACCATCAGCAAGGGTGCGGTTCCAACGTTTGGAGACACCATTTTGCTGGGGTGTGTAAGGAGCAGAGGACTCAAGACGGACACCATGGGATTCAAGAAGGCGAGAGGTGGGACCAAAGAACTCACCACCCCGGTCGCTATGAAAGACGCGCAAGGGGCGCCCACAAGCATGCTCAGCCTGCGGGAGCCAGGACTCAAGGACACCAGTGACATCGCTCCTGTGGCGAAGGGCAAGGACCCAAAGATAGCGGGAGAAGTCGTCAGTCAGGCATAGGACGTAACGACCAAGCCCACTAAGGAAGTCGTGGGACAGGGGGCCCATGACATCAGCATGGACCAGGTCAAGAGGGTATGTCGTGGTGGACTCAGAGGTGGAAATGGGGGAACGATGCATTTTGCCACTGGCACAGTCAAGACAGGAGGACGTGCAGGGAGGTGCAAATGTGGTAGGGTCAAGGCCAAGGGCAGGCTGAAGGCAAAGAAGGCGCTGAATGGCAGCAATGTGAATGTGACAAAGGCGGCGGTGCAAGAGGTTGGCATGGTCGGGAGATAAGGAGGGAGTGACGTGAACAAGAGCAGAGGCAGCGGAAGGCGAGGACAACGTGAGCGGAACACGGAACAAGCGATCACATCGCACACCACGAAGGACAACACGGCCAGACGAGCGCAGGGAGATGGAGGCAAGGCCACGGCTGGAGGAGAAGTCCATGCCCTGGTCGTCAAGGGTTGTCACAGAGAGCAGACTGACATCCAGATCAGGCACATACAGTACATTAGACAGATAGACAGTGCCACCAGGGCCGACAAAGCGGACAACACCAACACCTTGAACAGGAAGCAGCTGGCCTGAGCCAGTGCGGACAGAGCGAACGGACTGAACGGGGCCGAGAGAAACGAAGGAGGAACGACAAGAGGTCATATGATGGGTGGCGCCGGAGTCAATGATCCAGAGGCCGGGATAGGCACGAGTGGAGGGAAGAGTGAGGCAAACAGCAACAGTCCCATGTGCAGAAGGAGAGGATGAGAAACCAAGGCGCGTGGGGGACGTGTGTGACTGCCACTCTTCAACCCAGGCACAGTCATCAGGCAAGGCCCCCTGAACCCAACCAGAGGAGGCACCTCGAAGGGTGACCTCAGACTCACAAACAGACACACGAGACTGGCCACTCACACTCTCACCTCAATGAGAACGAAGGTGAAGAAGCTCCGCTAGCCGACGCTCAAGGGCGCGCTCCTCATCACGACGATCAGAGTAGCGCTCCGAGGCACGGTCACAGGAGCGGTCGGAGAAGTGCCCGTCGTCACGTGCCCAGTGGGGTACGTGGTAGTGAGAGGATGGGGGACCGTAGTAGGGAGGTCCAGAAGGAGGAGGAATCCAGCCCCAGGGGCTGGGTGCTGAAGGTGCCTGGTGAAGAGGGGCAGAGGTGGTGGAGAGGGCTGAGGCAGTGGAGGACGATGAGGAGGACGATGATGAGGTGGAGGCTACAGTCACTGTAGCAGCTGCCGATGAAGTAGTGACCCCAGTGCGGGCCCAGTGGGCTCGCATGGAGGAGGCCAGACGGACATCGTCACGAGGGGCAGGACATTTTGGTGCAGAGTGACCAGAGGCGCCACAGTTCCAAAAGGTGACGTCAGTAGCGGTGGGGGCCGAGTTCTTGTTGCTGCGGCCACCCCCATGACCCTTGCCCCCGCGACCACCACCACGGCCAGATCCACCACCCCCACTTCGTGAGGCACTCTGCGTGGAGTGCGCTGCTGCCTGCGACGAGAACGAGGGAGTGGAGGCTGCGGCAGAAGAGGAGGAGGAGGAGGTGGTGACAACCGCTAGTGCAGCGCGATGCATACGCTTGTTTTGCAGAGCATTCCACCAGTCGATAAGACACGAGGCGGTGAAGTCAAACAGAGGGCCGATCCCAGGTGGGGACTCAGCAGGAACAGGTTCAGAGGCAAGACGCTCAAGTTCAGACTGAGAGACATGCAGATACAGGTCCGACAATTCTGGAATGAGACCGGCCACGATGGAGAGACAGGACGAGAGGGGGCCGAGGGCGGCCTTGCCAAGATCACGCAGCAGGCGCAAGCTGCGTGCCCGATACTCGTCTGCTGTTTCATCAGCTCGCATCTGCAAGGTGTTGAATTGCACTGTGAGAGCGCTCTGGGCGGCGTGGCCAGTCAGCATTTTGCGGCGGCGGATGAGTGAGTAGGCGCCGACGGGGTCAGCTAGCTTGCCGCGGGAAGGGTCGGCATTGTAAGTACCGATGTCGTCGAGGAGATTCTCTGGGCCTGCGTTGATAAGTGCCCGCACAGCGCGAGCAGCCTCTGTAGGTTACGGCACAAACGACAACTTCGCAGGCGAGTAGAATTCCCAGAGAAGCTCACCCTGGGCCCACGCGCTGAAGCGAGTCTCCCAGGAGGTGAATGTGATCTTAGAGGTGAATTGAGGTGGTGGAATTTCAAAGTCCTTTTGCCGGGCCGGGAGCACAGGACGGACAAAGGTTGTTCCAGAGACAGAGGGAGAGGAAGAGTTGGCAAAAGCACCACCAGGAGGGGCAGACGAGTCTGCTGAGCCAGACTCTGTAGTAGGTAAGACTGCGGCAAAAGTGGGAATGGCACGCACTTGCTCAAGAACTAGTGTGGCAACGACAGCAGCAAATTCACTCTGTGATTCCTTCCCTCGATGAAGTTCATCTTCTACTCTACGGCGCTCTGCCTGCGCCTCACTAAGTGCGGCCTGAAGGGCCTCTATAGTCTCCTCTGGTGCAGGCATGATGGAAGGTGGGAGAGAGAAGTGCAAGAAGAGTAGGGAGGTCAATGAGTATGCACTGCTCACCGCACTAGTGACGAGGAAGAAGAGTGAAGAGTGGCGGCTCAACGGCTGTAGCTGAGGAGAACGGGACTACCACCCATCCTGCAACCGCCACCGTAAGGTAGAGGAATCCTGTCGCAGTGGCGCCAGCAACTGCTGTGGAGGCCAATGCCACGAGAACGCTGGTGGTGACGGGTGACGTTGTGTAACGAGGAGCACCTGTAGGCGTCAGCACTGCTGCGGCGGTGGACGCTTTGATGGAGCCGACAGCGCTGGAGGTGGCGTCTGCTGCGATAGAAGCTGCGGTGGTAACTGATGCGGCTGCTGCTGTGATGTGTGTGGCAATGTTGGCAGTTGCAGCTGCCAGTAGAGTGAGAGAGGCGGCTGCCTGTGCGTACGCCTCACCTCCTCGGCCAACGGCCGTCTGTGTAGGGGCACGGCAGGCCCTAGCTGTTGCTGCAAAGGTGGCTGCAGCACCAGCCGCAGCGTCAAGGATCGCACCTGCCAAGCTGATTGAGTCGGTATGCACGGGAAGAATGACTCCAGGAACCTCAGGTGCAGTAGATGCCTCAGCCGATTCCGCCGCGGTAGGAAGAGGAGCAGACGAGGGTGCAGCAGCAGGCTCAGCAGGTTGGGGGCTGGTGGAAGGTTGCATTCTTGGTGAGAAAGGCGGCGACGGTGGCAGGTCGTCTGGAGTGTAGACCTGACGATCAATTTCAGCTTCCTCCCTTTCACATTCGGCGTCAAGGTCATCCTGCCAGTAGCTGTGGTCAAGCATACGCGCCCACAAGGGAACGCCGTCGTCGTCCACCAGTGTGAAGGGCCGGTAGTGGTGCTGCCGCAGCCAATACGTATGCGGTGAGCACGCCGCACTGACTGCAGGAGGTACTGTGACACGCTGAGATGGTGCTGTGGAGGTGGAGACGCACGGTGTCCGCTGAGACGAGTGACCTGCTGTAGGACCGCTGCGTGAGGGTGCGGTAGCTGCGCTCGTAACTCAGTCACAGTTGACAAGGCCAGCCGAGAGCTTCTGTTACGAGAGAGTGGCTGAGCGAGCGCGGCTGAGAACGGTCAGCTAAGCTAGAGCGGCCGAGAGTGAGAGAGGCTGAGAACGCCACAAAAGATGAGGTCAGGGGCCCACTGTACGGCACAGCGCAGCCAGAGACAGTGACAGGTCTGGCACAGAGTAGCCGTGGAATGGTCGAGAGAGGCCTGAGGTGCTTCGGAGAGCGAGAAGAATGGGGATCCGCAAGACGGCGGTGGCAGGTGATACGTGCGGACGAGCTGCTGCGGACGGAACCGAGACGAGCAGCGGCGTTGATGTTCAGCGCCGTGTAGTGGTGCAGCAAAGACCTGCTGCAGCGGTGGTCAGCCAAGAGTGGCTTTGGTCGTAACCTGCTCGGGTGTGTGCCGAAAATAGTGACCAGGATTGCGAGAGCGGTGGGCGGTGTGCCTCACGGGCTCTGATACCAGTAGTTAGTTGGAAACTTCCTAGGTCACGTGTGTGAGAGCAAGCAAGGACATGCACGAGGCAAGGGACGCCATGGATGCGCAATGCTTGCCTTCATAAGTTCGGAAACGACCAAGACAAGGAGTGAGGGGGAATAAGCGTCACTTAGCAACCGGTGAGTGTGCACTCGCCACGGGCATCACGCCCAAGCGAGCACACACCGCCACCCGGGGGTCGAGCCCGACCGCTCGGCATAAAACAGAAGCGGCGGCTGCTCACCAGTGCACAGGTGAACCCGGCAAGGTGGCCCTCTAAGGATCAGCACCCGGGAAATGCAGCTTCCCCAGAAAAACACTCAAAGGCAAGCAACATGATGCAGGGCACGGCAGTCAGAATGTACGGGCCCCAACATCTAGCGCATCACAGAGTCATAAGAAAAATAGGGAGTCAGACAATGGCCACATGGATCTCAACAGGAGCTCTGGGGTGAAGCTGCAGCAGTTGCAAGAGGACGTCCATGCCTCCTGCCAGAGCTGTCACGTCTGTTGCTTCCCCAGGTAGAGCCATGTCATTCAATCTGTACAGGTAAGTGCACAGTGTGTGAGGGGCAAGAGGGCACAGAGTTGTGAGTGGCCAACTAACTTCAACAGTTGCCATGTAGCAAGCCTCCTCGCACAGCTTGGGGGCTCGTAGACACTTTCTCTTTGGCAACATAGCAGCGAGACATCTGTCGCTGAGCTGTGTAGCAAAGTTTGATTTTTTTCTTAAACGCTTTGCAAAGCGTTTTAGAAAAAAATCAAACATCCCTCGCCGAGCTGTGTAGCAAAGACGCAATAGCGTGAATGACAGTGCGAGTCACAGCTGCAGCCGCGAACCTCGGTGAACCGACCACGTCTTTTTGGTCCGTCGCAACAGACTTGCAGCCATAACAAGTGATCACCACCACCACCAGCACCAGGTGCCAAGACGTTGAGGGATGAGCCATCCTCTCATGACTCTCGCAGGTACCATGCTCGACGCCTTCGTCAGCTTGGAGCATGTCGCTCCCCGTCTCGTTACTTGTATGCCTCCTCTTGTTACACATGTGTAGGGGTGTGTGTGTATCCTTCTACGACGGCATCAATCGTGAAAGTAGTCACCGAGATTGGAGTAATAAGAGGGTCAAGTGTAGTTTCAGTGTCCGCGTCATTAACGTCGTCAACTCCATCAGCTGCATGATGGATTCTACATGAGCTACACTAGCTGCACCCTTGGTGTCAAAAGCATCGCCAACATCCATTTCTGACCAATCACCCTCCAATTATACACTCATTTTCCAGTGTACATCATGTACTGTACTGAAATGTAACTTCCAGGAAATTCACATACCCCACGCTCACCAGGTAATATCCAGGATATACACATACACGATGTACGCAGAAAGGCACCTTCAAAGAAACCACCTTACTTGACCAGTCCCTCAATACAATCACCACATACAACTCCCCCCTCCCTCCCCCTACCCCCACCCCCGCCCCACATGCACTTGCACATCTGTATCACAACATATTACACTAGTGTACATTTAGCACCCATCTCCTCATACACTCCCCCTTTGTACTCACCACATGGAACCCCCCCTTCCCCTTCACTTCCCTTCCCCCTCTCCCACAATCACTTGTATATCTGAATCACGGCATGATACACTAGTGTACATTTAGTACCCATCCCCACATACATCCCCCCCATACTCTCACCACATACACCCCCCCTCCCCCACTTTCACTTGCACATCTGAATCACAACATTATACACTAGTCTACATTTAGTACCCATCACTCCACACACTCCTATACACTCACCATATAACCCCCCCCTCCCAGGCCCCCCACATTCACTTGCACATGTAAATTACAACATTCTACACAAGTGTACATTTAGTACCCATCTCCACACACACTCCCCATATACTCACCACATACAACCCCCTCCTCCCCCCACATTCAGCTTCACATCTGAATCACAGCATTATACACTGGTGTACATTTAGCACCCATCATCCCATACACTCCCCTCATACTCTCACCATATATAACCCTCCCTCCTGCTCCCCACATTTACTTTTACATGTGAATGATAGCATTTTACATTAGTTTACGTTTAGCACACATCCGCCCATACACCCCCTACATACACTAGTGAATAATGGTGTGATTCACATGTGCAAGTGAATGAGGGGAGCAGGGAGGAGGGGTTCTATATGGTGAGTGTATGAGGGGAATGTATGGGGTGATGGGTGCTAAATGTACACTAGTGTATAATTCTATGACTCAAATGTACAATTGAATGTGGGAGGGGGAGGAAGTGAAAGGGGGGGGGTGTATTGTTAGCTACTGAGCTAACCACCTCTGGCAGAGAAGCCGCGAAACCAAAAAGCTCACAAAGGTTTTTAGGCCTTCTTCCTTTGTTGACATGTGTCATGCACCCCAAACTTAATCAGGCATACACTTCACCTTCAAGAGTACTAACGCCTTAGCATTACATCTCAAGAAGAGCTCAAGTCGTCAATACGCAAGAGAGTATCAAGCAAGGGTTGATTGATCAGCATGCAAGACAAGTCCTTTTATAGCTGTCTGTCCAGTCCTAGAACTCAAAAGCACATTCCTTGGAAGTGGCCTGAACCAGCCACGTCACCAATAGACTTGCACTGTGGGCTTGACACATAAGCATCCTAGTGTCAAGGTGACAGACCAACCATGTAGTGTCCAAGAAGCTACGGACTTTCTTTCTTGGAAGCTTCCACAGCAAACAAGATATGCATGGGGCCAGGATCGACCTCATGACCTCTCACTTGGCCAAATCAACAAAATGGCCAAGGTAACCACTCACCCACATGGTGTACTCACAGGTCATATCTCACAAGAGACAGAGCATAGTTGAGTCACACTACAACGGATCTAGGGGTCATACCTCCACAAGGGGCAGAGCATTCCTGATCCGTCCTACAACACTGAACAAGGGGCAAAAACATTCAACAAATCTCTCCCTTGCACCTTGCGTCAGTGACCATCATCATTCGTCATCACTTGCGTTGACCATGCCGACACCTTGCCTGCCCGCCTGGTGGAGATCCTTGTCCAGTGGCTTTGTAAGCATGTCAGCCCGGTT
>SZWC01015268.1:0-63704 GCA_023375785.1 Penium margaritaceum
ATATGTATATGTATATGTATATGTATATGTTTATGTATATGTATATGTATATGTATATGTGTATGTGTATGTGTATGTGTATGTGTATGTGTATGTGTATGTGTATGTGTATGTGTATGTGTATGTGAATGTGTATGTCTATGTGTATGTGTATGTGTATATGTATGTGTATGTGTATGTGTATATGTATGTGTATGTGTATGTGTTTGTGTATGTATGTGTATGTGTATGTACACGTGTATGTGTATGTGTATGTATATGTATGTGTATGTGTATGTGTATGTGTATATGTATGTGTACGTTTATGTGTATGTGTATATGTATGTGTATGTGTATGTGTATATGTATGTGTATGTGTATGTGTATGTGTATGTGTATGTCTATGTGTATGTGTATGTGTATATGTATGTGTATGTGTATGTGTATATGTATGTGTATGTGTATGTGTTTGTGTATGTATGTGTATGTGTATGTACACGTGTATGTGTATGTGTATGTATATGTATGTGTATGTGTATGTGTATGTGTATATGTATGTGTATGTGTCTTTGTCCGTGTCTGTATCTGTGTCTCTGTCTATGTATGTGTATGTGTATGTTTATGTGTATGTGTATGTGTTTGTGTATGTGTATGTGTATGTGTATGTGTATGTGTATGTGTATGTGCATGTGTATGTGTATGTGTATGTGTATGTGTATGTGAATGTGTATGTGTACATGTACATGTACATCTTCATGTACATGTGTGTGTGCATGTGTATGTGTATGTGTGCATGTGTATGTTCATGAACATACACATGCACACACACAAGGACCGGGGCCATCTTGGGTTGACGCCAAACCCGGCTCTTCTTAGGAAGCTTGGATGGGTTCGGGTGTAGCACGTTTTGGACATCAAACTAACGTTATTGTTCTACGACAGCTTGTTTAGGGGTCAAACACTTCATGTTGAAATACAGGAGGGTCTTCATGGCAAGTTCAGAGCAGTGACATGGGGCAACAGTGAGTGGGAGGGAGATTCAAATGAGTGAGTGATATCGCACCTCATTTTCAAGTGAAGTGGAGGAACTTGTCAACGAATGTTCATACCAACGGCAACACGGGAGTAGCAACTCTAGAGGGCATCAACTGAAGTGGACAGGTGTCTCCAATCGCACTACCAAGTGATGAAAATCAACGGTTGTCCGACGGGTACGGGCGAGGGAGAAAATCAAATGTTCAAACACCGAATATGAACCTTGTGCGTATAGGAGGACTTGGACCGATGGGCAAATATTAGTACTGTTAATAAGCCAAGTACCCACTATGGGCGACCGCACAGGAAATAGAAAATACCCAATTCTTGGTGTAAGAAAAAGCATTGATTTACACTTGCAAATGTGCACATACATGGCTACTAGAATGGTACATGTATCCAACTTAACACTTTTCATTGAAGTACACTTACTGCTAAAGGAAAAACCAGCCATTTTCCCCACATCTTGGAATCGTCTTTAGTCTCCTTTCTCATCCCTATAAAACACTTATGTTCCGCTCTGTAAAACTTGGTATTTGAGCGCAGCGGCACTGGAGGGACAACCGTAGCATTAACTACCTACCAACAACCTTGAATGATTCCTCAGGGTATCTCTGCCAAATACCTTGTGACAAGAACGGTGAGCAAAGCAATCAAAACCGCCGATGAGTAACAGTCCCTGACTAGTACTCCAGTGATGAAGGATCAGTTGTGCGCAAACAGTGACACGCTCTAAGCAAATGAACTAGTAGCAGCAACCTTTGCGGTAAGTGCTACAACAATAACAAACCCGACAACCAACCCGGTGACGGATTTCTTGGGCTCTAGGAACCCTTTGCCTCATTCGCTGCCTGATGGGAAGGCACCTGGCACGATGGGAGGCATTTTCCAATGTGCGTGAATCAACAAATACATGTACTAGAAGCTGTCACGACTCAAGAACCTCAACACTTGTCTTCTCCAACAACTCAACATGGCAATGGAGAAGCTTTAGGTGTCGCGTTCTCGCAAAGCAGTACTCACCAAAAGGAATTTAAGGCCCTCGAGTGAACCCCAGATTCGACCAGCACTTCTTGAGCCGTTCCATCCTGTAAACTCCAAGGAACCAATAGTCAGGATGTGGCTGATGAGTTTCGAGGTATACCTTATCGCTGCTTGGGTCAACAACGTCAAGAAGAAAATTGACCTCGCAGCCTCGCTTTTGCGCGACATATCTTTGAGTTGGTTGTCCGAACTAAAGACCATCCAACAGTAGCAAGAGATGGGCAGGCCCAGATCAACAACTAACGTGACCGCTCTCACATCATTGACCGCACACGTACTACCTCTTGAGCAAATTTGTTTTGACGTTGCACGACTCCCTCATGAAATTGGAAATGTGGACCAACTTCCCGCGCACTACTTCTGCTCACTTTGCAAACCTGAACAAGACAACGATCACATTGCACATACTCCAACGTCTGTATCAACAGTTTAACGTGACATAGTACACTCAGAGTTTCCACGTAACAAACATTGGGAGTGACCTCGCCCCTGAAAAAATGTATTTCTCCTACAACAACAGCCTCAAGCAAGATATTTGGTGGGTAATCATGATCTTTGGCATCAAGGACAACCTTCTGCAAATGATCACAGTGGCAGATTGCATCGAAAGCACCGACTAAAATGCTTGATTACAAGCATCCAGCAGCTGGTAATCCCAAAGCCAAAATTCCTATTCTAGCAAAGGAAAGTCGCAGTCGAGGGATACCTCGTTTCCGATGGAGATTGAATACATCGATCAATGCAATCAACGACTTTGCTGAACTTGTAGGATGTCGCGTCAAATCCCATACGACTGTTGGAAACTGCATTAACAAACCAAAAAGGGGATGAAGTCACAAAGAAAGAGTGATGGGTCTGGAAAAGACAAAGGGCAGGAGTAAACGGCAAGGCTCCTTTCCGGTCGCAAAATTCTGCACCGACCAATCACCCATCTGAGTGGCTCACATTGATGTAGACAAGTGTTCCAATTGCAAAGTTCTATGACGGGTACAAGGATGACCAACCAACAATACTGCTACAGGTACAACCAAGAGGTTGTAAGAATCTTAGAACGGTACGGTCATTACTGATGGAGGAGCTTCTAATAGCTTTGTCTTTGATAAAGCTATGAGAAACTATGAACGACATGCTTTGGAAACTAGATTTACAGACCAAACCCAGAGTGTTCCAAGGAAAACTCATTGATGGACAACTGCACACATGTTAACCTTGCAAACCACTCTCAGAGCATATCAGAGATCTGCATGGTGTAATGGACTGGAGGACTTGTCCAATGAGCGACCACAAAATCATCCTTGGGCAAGATTTCTTACATTGACACAATCTGCAAGTAGACTGGAGCAACATTCCAGTCTACGTCAGCATCGAGGTCAGAAAATGAGACCTGTCGGTGGTCGAGTGACCCACAATGGAATGGCAAATATGGGAAACAACAGAGGTAGAAGTAGTAGAGGACATTATGGTAGCCATAAAATACCAATCGATTTCTCTAGAAGTGAGCAAGAAATACCTTGAACGCGGGGCTCAAGCTTGGCTAGTCCACGTGGAAACAACGGAAGAAAAAACATCTGCCGAAGCAGTTGCAAAGACCTCGATAATTGTGAAGTTTGCAGCCGTATCAGGGGAGTTTGCATCATTAGTCGAGGTGTTTGATGGATTTTTTCGCGACAAACTGCCCGGAGAGCTACCTCCATAGAAGAAAATTGACCATTAGATAGACCTGAAGCTGGGTAGCAGACCGACAATGAAGGGTATATATCGAATAGGCAACAACAAGCAGAGTGAGCTTAAAGAGTAGCTTAACAAGATACTCGGTCAAGGGTTCATCAAACCCTCCATGTCACCATACGCATCGCCTGTAGTTTTTGTAAAAACTGGAAAAGTAGATATGCAAATGTGCATGGGCTACCAAGCATTGAACGACATCACCATCAAGAACGTCTATCCATTTCCGTGACCAGACGGACGTTTTGACCAACTCCATGGCACCCAAAATTTCAGTAACATCGCCTTACATAGCAGCTCTTACCATATCCCGCATATCTAATAAGGATGTAAAGAAGACGGTATTCCACATCAGATAGGGTCACTTTGCATTCATGATTATGCAATTCCGACTCAAAGCACCCCCGTAGTATTTATGTCCACAATGAACAACATATTCTGCTTGTACTTTGATGATTTTGTCCTCGTGTACCTTGACGGCATTTTGGTTCTCACACTTATCCTAGAGGAGGACGTTGGACATCTTTGAAAAGCTCTCGGAGTTTAACAAAGAAAGATTATTTTTTGAAAATTATTGAAATGTGACTTCCGTCGCTGTTTGATCGAGTTATTGGGAGACATTATTGGCGTCGGACAAATCACCATGGACCCAGAAAAGGTGGAAAACAGCCGGTCCGCACCGACAACAACGTCTTGAAACATCTCAAAATTCAGGAAAATTTAAGCCATAGAAAGACTCTATGGATGGAGTTTCTTAAGTCCAGCTTCAACTGGGACATTGAGTACCAGCCTGGAAAAAACTAATCCGGCGGATGCTTTGACGGAGTTTGATGGACGAGATCAATACGTTGCTTGTCGAACGAGACACGTACATCAAGAGACTATTCGCAAAAGGTTACAAGGAGTTCTACGGGTACGACAATATCAAGTTCTGGTTCGGTGATCCCTAGTGGTGACGACGGTTCACTCGCCAAGTCGTCCTGCCACCAAGCAAGGAGTTATAGAGATTACTATTGGAGGAATGCCATGACACAGGTCCAATTGGACACTTCGGCAAAGACAAGACGCCGAAGAGGCTTGCCTGATACCACTGGTGGAATAAGATGCAGTGCGACATGTCAAAATCCCACAGATCGTGTGATACCTGTGAGAGAGAAAAATCACGTCACACGAGGCCAACAGTCTCCTCCAACCCCTACCTGATTTGACAGAACCGAGGGCCGATGTCAGAACTTTGTGACCGGATTGCCTGCCATTCTTGAGGGGTATGACATCATCCTCATTGTGGTGGACAAGATTTCAAAAACACCCCACTTCATCCCGACAATGACCACAGTCACCACAAAAGGAACAGCACGGTTGTTCTTGAATAAGATCGTATAGCTACACACCATGCCACATGCCATCATTAGCAACAGAAATGGCCGCTTCACTTGTTCTTTTTGGCACGAACTGATGACGCGTTCCAGCAGTCGGATACAGCTACCAACGATGTCACATCCTCAAACAGATGGGCATATGGAACGGATCAATCGGACACACAAACCGCTTCTCCGTACATGATTCCAGTCACACAGCATTGATCGGGCAGCCAAGATGCCGGTTGCCGAACTCAGATACAACTCTACCACATCTAATACAATCAATAAACTCCCGTTTTGTAGTGGTTTACAGTAAGATTCCTGCCATACCGGCTCAATTGTACGGTCAAAACAACATCTCCACAATTGACATCCACGCAGGGATTTTTCCAGTGTTTAGGAGGAAACACAACAGGCTCTTGCAAAGATTCAAGTAGCTATGAAGCTTGCAGCTGACCGACATCGTAGTAATGATGTGTTCAGCGCTGGAGATCACGATCTTTGTACCTCAAAAAACATCACGCTACGAGGATAGGATTCTACAAACCTCAAACTCCAATGGTTTGGACTGTTTGAGATCGAGCAAATGCAAATCAATATTTTCGCCTCATTTATCTTGCCTGGCAACATGGTCATCCACCTTGTCTTTCACATCGGCAAACTCAAGCACCACCGGGACCCCAATACGGACTTCCCTGGAATAAAATTTGTACCTCTACTGCCTGTACAAGTGGGCGGGAATACGGAGTACACGACTGAAGAACCGTCGACGGGATGTAAAGCTCCAAAGGTCAAGTCCAATGAGTGATCACAAAGTCATTTTCAGACAAGCCAAACTGTGCGGACCAATCAGACGCTCCAACAACTTCTTCAAAGATTATGCCAACCTCATGGGACGGATTGGGCACAAGAACTTCAGACCGCCAAAATCGCATACAATTCGGCAATCTCCATTGGTAAAATTCCGTTCAATGTGGTGTATAGCAAACTTCCCACCACATTAGCTAGACTACACAACCAGAGTAACATTCCCACGGTTGAAATCCATCGTTGTTACTTCTCCACCATCAAAGATGAAACACGGCAGACAAGTGGTGATGAAACGAGCAGTTGAAAGAAATTACAGTGCCGATGTTTTTGCCGCTGGCGACGAATTCCTTCTCAGTTCGGCCAACATCAAACTACACGGAGCTGACTGTTTGAAGCTCAAACCACGATGGTTGGGACCATTTTGTGATCGAGCGAATGCAAACCCCTGTGGTCACGTAGCTAAAACTCCCCAATCTATGCAAGTTCATCTGGTTTTCCATATCAACAGACTCAAGCACTACTGAGACCCCGGAGAGAACGTCCTTGGCAGGGATGTGCCTACCCCTCCTCCTGTACAAGTGGACAAGGGCATAGAGTATGTCATCAAGGACATCCTCGACCATCGCCAACGTGGTGAAATGATAGAGTACCTAGTCAAGTGGCACGGCTACGAATCCACGCATAATAGCAAAGAACCCTATGAGAACCTCCAAGATGTTGAGCATTTGATCGACAGATACTACCGGGCCACATCTATACGTGTGCCAAGACGTCGTGGCCAAAAGGGAGGGAAGTGTTACATACCGGATGCAAACGACATCCTAATCTCTCTGTGTGGGTATCTTTGTCATCACACAAATAGACCACCGTGTGTCGAGACCTCGATTTTCACTCCGACAATTGAGGGCAATGCGGACAATTGCACTCGTCCTCTGGCGAACCTTCTCGCACCTCCTAATAAATTCAACCACTTTCTAGAATCATCGACAGAAGTGTCACAACCTTTTGGTTGACTTCTCGACGAATTGAGATAAATCAAGATTTATAAAGATGCATCTTGTATCTTCGCTGTCGATGCTCAAAGTACCCCAATTCCTTGGCGGAGATTCTCGATCCAACCACTCACAATACAACCCCACACGCGCCGCTCGACGATCGGCCCGATGACGTTTGGTGTGTGGGCTTTGGCCTGACACCATTGTGAGGATATCGTGGTTACTTTGGATGTGGCACAATGCTCTGGTCGAGGTTATGCTCGTCGAGACCCACGCACCTGGTGAGTTTTACCAGTGTAACATGGAGACCCATTGCCTCCATGCGTTATGTATGCTCCATGCATGCGAGCAGGTGTGGTCAAGAACCGAAGACCTGAAGACATGTTCTAGGGTCACAAGGAGATCTTGTTGTTGTGTACCCCTTGCATGGTGTTAAACACATGGGTATGTGATTGACTTTGTGCATTGTTGAGACCTAGGCACTTGGTGGGTTGCACCAATGTCACGAGAAGACCTTGTAATGTGATTGGTGTTTACGAAAGACACTGAGCATAGTCCCCTTGCAAGGAGAGAGAGGTACTGGTATGAGTGTGCTTGACTGGTTCTCCCCATGGCTGGTTTTGTGAGCGATCCCTCCCTACCTTCACTCAGTCATCATTGTGGTAAAAGCTGTTTCAGCCCGGGGGAGCGATGGTTTGTGTGGCTTCCACCCGTCACAAGAGGACCATAGTGATTACCCACACTGATGGTGTGAAGCAGCACTACTGGAGAGCACAACCAAATGATCCCTTATGCACATGGAGCTGGCGCCGGAGCACCGGCGAGTGCTGGCTCCATGCACTAGCAGGTGCGAGACATCTGCCACGACATCCCGGGTGCTTGCCAGGGTCCTTTGCTGTTTTCGTACAGACGCTAGAGTTTTCTCGGTTGACTGGATCTCGAGCTCGATTTGCGTGTTTTGCATTGTCTGTCCACAAATCGATGCAAGACTTGTGCGTGTAACCAGTTGTAGCGTCCGGCTTGAGATTCTACATCTCTAGGTTCAGAAGGTGTTGCGTTTGCATACATGTGCGTATAGTCACGGCCAAAACAGTGGGTTTGGGCCAGTTTGAGGACAAACGGATATGGTCGCGTGTGTCACCCGCGCTGCACCGCAGCAGCTATTTATGATGCGTGCTTGTCAGTTGTCATCTCTCTCTCTCTCTCTCTTTCTCTCTCTCTCTCTCTCTCTCTCTCTCTCTCTCTCTGCAAGTATATTCAATTTGAGCTTCCTGACACTCTGTACGCGTCCCTACCCAGACCCTTCCAGTTTTGTGCATGACTTGTGAATGACATCACATACTGACTCAGCGGTGACGCTTAGTTAAGTGGCAAGCAATTGGGAGGGTTCCAGGAAGTTTCTCAGGTGTGTGATGACAGACACAAGTCATGCACGAAACTGTAAGGGTCTAGGTAGGGAAACGTAGAATAATAGAAAGCTCCAATCAAATACAATTGCAGAGAGAGTGTAACAAATGAGCAACAATCCACCTACATAATTTCCGTCCGCCTAGAGTCTCTAGAGGCCACTGTACTTTTCAACTTGCTCAAACTGTCCCAAAATCACAGTTTTGGCCAAAACTCACTGCTCAGAGGTCAGAATCATGTGTCGTCTGTACCTGAAGGTGCAGAACAACTAGTTCTACGCTACATACCCAAAAAAGGTGGGTTCGCATCACCAAGACATGACAAGCAAGAAAAGCATGCAAATTGGCAAGAGTGGCCAGTCAACCAAGAAACGTTGAGCATCACCACACAAGACGATTAGGCTACGTGGACGCTTCACCTGCATCACACTCATCATGTTGAAGGTGTTGAAGAGGTCTCTGGACCCTCACCACGTCGTCGTGCTCTCTAGTATTGTTGCTCCATACCACCGGTACAGGACATAGGGGTAATTATCATGGTCATTGCTCATCTGGGTGGAAGCCACACAAACCAACAAATGTCCCTGCGAAGGTAACTATTGGGTCAACTCAATGTTGTACTCTCATTGAGTGCACAAGTGATCACATTTCTTTCAAGGATGAATTGGTGTCGGATGCTGAGTTCGACCGCCCTCCTGATGCAGAATACCTCCAGTTGGGATTCGTTCCTCGATACTGCCCTATCACCTCCTGGTTGATCAGAGAAGCCTATTCCAAAGCGCCCTTCTATCGGATGTCCACATGATGGGGGTTGAACCTGCGGCCAACGAAATGAAACATGGAGAAACGTGCAATGAAACCGGCAGATGCCGGCATGGATTCCTCTGGCACCGGACGAAGCAATGCCAACATGAGTTGACGAACCAGAAATGCACCACAGAAAACACTGGCCTGTCAGAAGCGAGGATCGAGTGAGAGTGGCGAGTGCCAGTGTGAGTCGTTTTTGCCACTCTTGTAGGTGCATCATTTCTGGGTACTGTTCGTTTGGTGGGAGAAAAGAGGGTGTGTGTGTGTGTAGTGATTTGTGACGTTCCTTTCGCCCTATACAGTTTAGTGTGACCACTTGGCCGTGCCCATGCCCGAGCACATCCCTCATGTGGATCCAGGTGGTACCGGTGCGTCGTCTGGTGGTGGACTACCAGCTTGGAGCTGACCGACAACCGTCCCAGAGCTCTAGACGCTGCTAGGGACCTCTTGTAGTTTTTCTACAGCACATAGGAGTTCATCGGTGAACTGGCCGTGGGCCCGATTTGCATATTTTTGCATTTTGTGTCTATGTTTTTATGCTAGATACATGCATGTGACCATTTGTAGTGTCCAGCTTGTGATTTTGCACGTCTAGGTTTAGACGACGTAGTGTTCTGACACGTCTACGCTGAGTTACGGCCAGAATAGTGGTTTTGGGCCGGTTTTGGGACAAACCTTGTGTTGCCGCATGCGACACCCACCGTGCGCCGCAGTAGGTACTTATGCCATGGACCTGTCATTTGTCATCTATCTCTACAAATGCTATTGAAGCATTATGACACTCTGTCTTGTGTCTCCTAGCCGGACTCTTGCCGTCGGTTTAACGGCCCGTGACTGTTGTCATTGTCTGACAAGACTTTGACGCCCAGTCGGCGGCTATGTCGCTAGGAAGCTTGTATGCATCTTCTCATGGTATCAAAGTGGTAAAGCATCCCTCGCTTTGCTGTGCAGTAGAGACGCAACAGTGGCAGCAGCAGTGAGAGCCACAGCTAAAGCCACGGTCTTGGGAGGACCCACCAATCCACGGTGACCCGCCGCAGCAGATGGCAGCTACGGAGAAACCCTTGCAACCGCATCACTACACCACCACTACGGGGCAGCCAAGGGTTCCCAACCCCCTCCAGTAGCAGTTGAGGCATGAGATGTTAAGAAGAGGTCTATGAAGGGTCCTAGAAGCTTCACTCACGTCGCACCCACCACCCTCCCCGGACGTGAGACAATGCAACTGCCCCATTTGACCACCATTTTCAACGTGTAAGAGCTCATTAGAAAGCTCTTGCAAAACCCTATTCACTCCCGCCTCATTTCATGTCCTGCAGGCTCAAGGAAATGAAACAACGCTCTCAGATGTAGATATTTTCCGAATTTTGGGCTGAAAAGAAATCGGCAACGTCTTTTTTTCTTATTTTTTAAAGGTTTTTTTGTACAAAATCACCGCCATTGCATTCAGCATCTTTTGGCGCATAATCACTCCAAGTTTTGCCTCATTTGGACAACCTTCATTCTGATGCCATCATTGTGAGTGATGACGTCAACACCAACATTTAGCCAAACTTTTGGCTGAAACATCATTTTTTACCAGCGTTGCAAATCTTTGAGAAACGCTAATAGTTCCGCAATATGATCAGTTTGACGTCCCGGTCCATACTGAGCGTTGACATGGCTCCGACCGGTGACAAGGGCGAAGGACCACCTGATCCCTCTTCCTTCTCCTCAGGGGTCATGAGCCCAAGCTCGCAGGCCATAACGGACCTGCGTTGTCAGCATGATGAGATTTTTGATCACCAGTAGTAGCTGACTGATGACATCCGTGCACCCACTTATCTAATTCGTGGTCAGTCCACGGCCCCACAAAAGGCATCCGAGGGAGTCGATGGTGTCATACCTTCTGCATAGCAATCAGCATCTACACCGATGAGAGCAGCTGGAAAGGACCCGCCACTTTTTGATCCTTTGGAAGAGGACCCCGACATGCCATGTATGGAGGATGACGCCCTTGAGAGGGAAATCTGCGAGCTTAAGGAGTGTCTCCGCCAACTTCAGACGTGTTCCAGTTCCCGGTTACCAGAGATATGATCCTTGCCTGACCCCTACCTCGGCGGCTTTCCTCATCCTGGCATCTTCTCCATCCCTCATCCTTCCCAGACTGCGGTTGCTCTCCCGACGAAGCGGCAACCCAAGGACTTCGAGACACCACCCCCACGTTATGTCAGCGATGATGACATTTACTGTTGGGAGACTCTAATCCAGGTCTCGGCCACTTGAGAGGGGGTATGGCTCTACTATCACAGTCCGTACCAGGTTATGGACCGCAATCAGGTGCTAACAGTGGCTTGGGCGATGTGCGGACTCCTTTACGACATGCCGCGCGAGACTCTTATGGAATTTCAAAAGGCACACCCTCCTCTTCCCCTTCCATCCTACAGTTTTGAAAGGCACACCCTCCTCTTCCCCTTCCACCCTGGCTACCCCGACTCAGATGCAGGGTGTGGCAGCCACGGCACAGGGAAAGAAGGGTAGGAAGAAGCGTGGTTTGGGCCAACAGCAGTCGCAGCAACAACAATAGTAGTCCTCATGTAGTAGCAATGGACGCACTGTCCACTCCTACAACTATGGAGGCGCTCATCGCTACAACAAGTTCCAGCAGCCGCTTGATTGGGCGCGGATCACTCGCGATCTTTAGGCTGCACATGCGCAGCTTCTTCAGGGTCCGAGAGCACATCCTCCGATCGCGCTGTGACCATGACTGCAACAGTTCCTCCTTCCTCACCCGCGAGCAGTGGCGACCCAGACCCGCGTGACCGCACCATTGCCGAGCTCCTTCATCTTCTTGCGCTTTGCTTTCAGGGAGGTGCAAGTGTGTTGTCACAGTCGGGTGGTTCACAGACTATTTGTTTGTTTGTTCTTGTCACTCGTGATGACTTGTGTGGGGGAGCAAAGCTGGCATGTGATGATGATTGGCCTGATAGTACCGATTGGATGAATGAATCGCACCTCTGTGCCCTTCGTCGTTCCTCCTCACCTGTTGCTGAGCGCTCGTCCAAGGCTGAGTGCTCCATTGCCCATTGTACACTGATGTCCTCCTGTCGTGATCTTGGTGGCACTTAGATCATCGATTCAGGTGCCACTCATCACATGACCTGTCGTCGTAGTGACTTTGTTGTTCGCGGTCTTGTTGCGTCTGTTCACTCCGTTTGCACAGGCTCTGGTCAGTTTTTGCCAATCCAGGGTGTTGGGATTGTGTGCTTTAATGGTCCGTCTGGCCCCCTGTATCTTTCCAAGGTGCTTTTTGTGCCAAACATTAAGCTTAGCTTGCTTTCTCTACGTGTCTGCACACTGATGGGACTGTCTGTGCAGCACACTATAGACTCCGCGACTGTGACTGCTGTTGGTACTTGTACCGTTGTTCTTTGTGCCTCTGTTGTGGATGATCTCTATTGTGTCTCTTGGATCTCTCCTCCTCCTTCTTGCTCCGCCGCTCCTCCTGCTTGAGTGTTTGTCACCAATGTGCTATCTGCTGAGCACCAGTGACTGTTGCATCATCTCCTGTGTCATGTGGGCTCAAACACTGTGTTGAAGCTCATTCAAACACATCGCGACGCGGCCTCTTTCAAGAAGCCGCCCATGACCAATTTTCTGTTCTGTGCTGAGGATAAAATGCATTGTTGCACCTATCCTGACTCCCGTTCTTGCGCACTTCGCCCTCTTGAGTTGGTCCAATTTGGACATTCTCGGTCCTCTTCCTATCGAGTCTCTGTCTGATCAGGGCAGATACGTCCTGACCATGACTCATGACTTCACCCGGATGCGGTGAATCTACAGCCTGCCCCAGAAGAGAGATGCCACTCTTGCGATTTGCCTCTGGCT
Source organism: Penium margaritaceum (assembly GCA_023375785.1). Taxonomy (NCBI): domain Eukaryota; kingdom Viridiplantae; phylum Streptophyta; class Zygnematophyceae; order Desmidiales; family Peniaceae; genus Penium; species Penium margaritaceum. Next base: position 13,030 of record SZWC01015268.1, read on the forward strand.
AGTGATGGCTGAGCATCAGTCTCGCCACATGCTGCATACCTTCCATTGAGATCGCAGTGGCAAGTTTCTTAGTGAGATGGTCTGTTTCTTTGTCGAGCACAGGGGTTTTCACCAGGTCTCCGCTCCTGCTACTCCTCAGGAGAACGGTGTCTCTGAGCGGTGGAACCGCACCATGTAGGATACAGTTTGTGCTATGCGGTCTTAGTGCGGTCTCCTTGAGTTCTTCGCCTTTGAAGGATTCACCTACATGACGTGGGTCTGGAACCGCCTCTCGCACGATCCCCTTCTGTACCACATCACACCATACGAGCTTTGGTTTGGCCACCGTGCTGGCCAGCATCTCACTCATATCTAAGGATCCTTGAATTCTGCGTGGTATACCGAGGACGAGCAGGGGTCCAAGGTCTCACAGCGGGGTCGCTTTTGTGCCTTTGTAGGCATCTCCGCGTGGTCAAAGGCCTAGCGTTTTTAGGGCCCTTTAGTCCCGCGACGCGCTCTTCTTTGAGTCCCTCACCTACCGCGATTAGATCTCGATCACGTCGTTGTCCATCACACAAGTTCTTACGTGTGAGGCTTCTCGACGGATGGGGGAGTCTGAGCCTGTGAGCACTTTTCACACGGCTGATGTGTTCGTTTGAACCCCCTCCACTTCTCGATCTCCAGCTCTTGATGATCCAACGATCATCGCTGTCGGCCCAGAGACCTCTCCAGTATAGCAAGCTTCTACCCTTGTTCCCTCGCACCCCAGTGGCACCCATGATCTAGTACCTATGTCCGCCAGCACTCCGGCCCCTGTGCGTAGTCCTGCCTCACCTGCTCCTACTGTCACACCGAGTCCCGTGTCTCCCACACATGCATCTCCTTGCATGGCATCACTTGCTCCTTTGTATCAACCATCACCAACTGTGGTCATGCCTGTCCCTGCGCCTGAGGTGAGCCCCTTGAGCCCAGGTTACTCACGTGAGCCCGGCGGTCGTCTTCAACCATTGGACCGGAGAGTCTAGCATGTGTCAGGCCCCGCTCCCCAGACGCTCCACTCGCAGCATCGCGAGTGGTGATCCCGACACAAAGGCCCTAGGTCGGAGTGTCCGCACTGGGCACACAAAGGTATATCCAGTATGCTCCGTAACGCATGATCTCGTCAGTCGCGAGTTGCACATCGATTGTAATACAGCAGCTGACCTTGTGGTTGTCAGACCGAGCACTGAGGCATGTGCACTTGCCACTCAGAGCTCTCCCTCCATGGCGCCTGGTTCGGGCACACTGAGGGAAGCTCTCTCATCAAAGGATGCTGACGCCTTGCGTGCTGCCTACAAGGATGAGGTTTGTGCCATCCGAGAGCATGGAGTTTACGTGCTAGTCAACCTTCCACCTGGGAGAAAGGTTATTCAAGTCAAGTGGGTCTTGTGGAAGAAAGTGAAGCCGGATGGCTCATTGGAATGCCACAAGGCGTGCTTGGTTGTCAAGGGGTACTCTCAAATTGAGGGTATCGATTACACTGACACCTTTGTCCCTGTCGGCCGCATGATCTCAGCTCACGCTCTGTTTGGTGTAGTTGCTTAACATGACTGGAAATTGCACCAGATGGATCTGAATAATGCGCTCCTCTATGGCTCTCTGGATGAGGAGATTTTCATGGCTCAGCCACCTTGCTTTGAGGACGGTGACAAGGTTTGGCGCTTGCGCAAATCCTAGTATGGCTTCAAGCAATCTCCTCGGTGTTGGAACCAGGAGATCACTGGCACCCTGACTCGTGCGGGATATGTAGAGAGCGAGGGAGATCCCTCTCTCTTTATCTGACGGGCGCCTCAGTGGTTCACTGCTATCCTGGTCTATTAGGATGACCTTCTGATCACGTCTCCTTCCATGGAGGACGTTAAGGAAGCCAAGGCGGTCCTCTAGATTGCATATAGGATGAAGGACCTTGGTCCTGCAACGATTTTTCTTCGCATGGACTTCGTGCGAGACCGTAGGCCTCAGACACTACTACTGTATCAGGCCCGATACGCAAGCATCGTGGGGGAGTGCTTCACTGACTTCCTTGGCGCAGTGCCCACGGCCTCCACACCTCTCACACCTGACGTGTAGGATGCCTTAAAGGTGGACGATCCCGTAAAATTGGGGGAGACAGTGGATGTGACGTTATACCTCCGTCTCGTCGGATCTCTGATGTACCTAGCCATTACCCCACGCCTCAACATCGCCTTTGTCTTCAACCTTATTGTACAGTTTTTGAAGGCTCCACGTGTTAGAGCCCTTCATGCGGTTGTGCGAATGGTGCGGTATGTGGTCTCCACACCGTACCTCGCACTCTGCTTTCACTGTCAGTGCTCGGTGGTTCTTCACAGTTACACCAACAACGACAGGGCCTGGAGTCCAGATGGTCGCAGTCGCACCAGTTACGTGTTCCTCCTTGGTGGTACCCCTGTGTCCTCGCGCACTAAAAGGCAGGGCTACGTTGCACATAGCTGGTCGGAGGCACAATATGTTTCTCAGTTTGTAGGGGCTTCTGAGGTAGTATGGCTGTAGCGCCTGTTCCTTGAGCTGGGTCAATCAGTACCCGCCATTGTGCTTCGTTGCGATCACCAGGATGCCCTTGCCATTACGGAGAACTCGGGTGTCCTTCATGCTCGCACGAAGCATATTGTAGTTGAGCATCACTTTGAGCGTAATCTGGTGGAGCAAACCGTGATCTCCGTCATATGGATTGGAACTGACGTGTAGTGTGCTAACTTCTTGACAAAGGCACTAACACGCGAGAAGTTTCTTGTGGCCATTTGTTCTATTAGGCTTTTCCCCTTGCCTGAGAGTGGTTGAGTGTGGGGTGTGCCTATGTCTGTATCACGATTGTTTCTGCACTTGTTGTTGTACTAGTTTTAGTGTTGCATGTGTATGGACATGCGTACAATCGGGTCATGGTGGAGTGTTGTGATTTGAGACATTCCTGTCAACCTGTATAGTTTATTGTGACCACTCAGCCGTGTCCATGCCCGTGCAGATCCCTGATGCAGACCCAGGTGGTACTTGTGTGTTGTCTGGTGGTGGACTACCAGCTTGGAGCTGACCGAGGACCGTCCTAGAGCTCTGGACGCTGCGAGGGACCTCCTGCAGTTTTTCTGCAGCACAAAGTAGTTTATGGATGGACTGGCCGTGGGCCCGATTTGCATGCTTTTGCATTTTGTGTCCACCATTTTATGCCAGATACATGCATGTGACCAGTCCTAGTGTCTGGCTTGTGATTTTTCATGTCTAGGTTCGGACGGCGTAGCGTTCTGACATTTCTACGCTGAGTTACAGCTAGAATAGTGGTTTTGGGCCGGTTTTACGACAGACCTTGTGCTGTGGCGTGCGACACCAGCCGTGCTCCGCGGCAGGTACTCATGCCATGGAACTGTCATTTGTCATCTCTCTCTACAAATACTATTGAAGCATCATGACACTCTGTCTTGTGTCTCCTAGCTAGACCCTTGCCATCGTGCGCACGACCTGTGACTGTTGTCACCGTCCGACGGAACACTGACGCCCACTCAGCAGCTGTGTCGTTTGGAAGCTTGTACATGTCTTCTCAGTGTGTTCAAGAAATGTGCTTGAACCTGCGGAGAAAACAAGAGGGTCACTATCAATTAGCATCGTTGTTAACTCGGTCGCAAAAAGAATACATGCAATACATGCAGGAATACATACATCCATCAATTGCACATCCTTGCATATCTGCAGCTTGAAAATCGGCATAATGACGGAGTTGTTATATGTCCATCATTTTGGTCGATAGATCCGCGGTGCCCATAGTCGAAAGCAAACCGATGGAGGTGTCCAAAGTCGAAACCGACACACATGCGGTGTCCATAGTCAGAATCGAAATGACAGCGGTGCCCATACTTGAAAACAACATGACATATGTGCCCCACAGTTAGTGTCAGTCATGAGCACACTTGACATATGTTTCATGGTTTTAACTTATTTGACATAGATTTCAGCAACTACGCGGAAACGACTGTTGTCGGCGGTCGTACGCATAATATGGAAAGAATCTGATGTGGTTTGTTAGGTCTCCGACGCCTTCATCACGGGGGTCTTACATATGGTAATGCAAATCTTTAGCTCGCACAAACGCACTGCACATCATAAAGCTGATTGCGTCATCTCAGTCTTGATCGAAGGATCCTCGAAGTCTGATGAATTGCACATTTGTTCTCCAAAAATGTGTCCCTGTGTTTCAGCACATTCGTATCTGACTTTGACAGCCTGTCAGGTTTCACATTCTGCCGGTTTCACGAGTCGCAATGTACATCCCATCATGCACGGCTACCATGTGCTTCCCACGGCTGCAGTCATATGTAATGCTGGAAAACATCTTTTAATCCATATCGAGAGTTGCTGTAATGGATTCGACGGAAGCCTTAGCCGACAAGGCCGAAACCGGGGTGCTTGAGAATCTCCGACCCTCAAGCCATCCCGTCTAACCGCCCACAGTCCCAGGTGACCCCGCTCGAGCCTAAGGCTGCACACAAATCCTTGGATTCGTGAATCTCTTTCACAAATGCTGAATCCAGATCCGGATTCACGAATCCGGATCCAGGGTCGGGTCTCATTTGGGATTCGGGAATCCACCAACGAATCCTGGAGGGAATAGTGGGTGAAGTTGGAGGGGAGGGGGAGAAAAATACGAAGCCGGTCCTGCTCACATCCGAGCGATGGCGTTGATGAATTCAACTTCCAAAATTTCAAAACCCCGGAAGTTACTGGCCGTGTGTGTGGCCATATCGTGCATGTGTCAGGTCAACGGCCTGACACATGCACGAAACAAGCGACAAGGTATTCGCCACTTGCTTGCAAGCTTTCCACCAGAAAGCGGCTATTCCTTGTGCACCATTCAGGTTCATTCTGCAGATTTGGCGGGCGTGCGAAGACCTGATGGAACAATTCCGCGGTATACCTCACCGCGGAATGTCCGTGGACTGCTGTGAATCAATTAGAGCTGGCCACGGTTGTGCTGGTGCAGAACACGGCGGGGTGCTGCAAACTGCCACCGCGGTCACACGGGTGCGGAACATGCGGGGTTCCACGAACTGCCAGGGCACCTCCGTCAGTACGTTCCGTGACCACTACAGGGCTGCCACGATTGGCGATCGCGGAACTGGCGCAGAGTTGTAGCGGACTCGCGACCGCGCAGCACTGTGGAGCTCCACCGGCGCGTTCCAGAACCACCGCGGAGCTGCTGCGGCGGAATGCCATGGATCCGCGGAACACCGCGGATCTGCCGCGGCTCCGTCACCGCGGGGTGACAACTTTGGAACGCCGCGTGCGACCGCGGTAGATCCGCGGCACAGTCGGCGGATTCCGTTGCGGTCGCGGAGCGGCCGCATCCGCTGCGGAGACCTCATCACCGCGGAACACCGCGGAGTTTCCGCGGAGTGGCTGGTGCTATCACGGAACGGCCGCAAAAGTGTCGCGGAATTTATCAAGAAACCGGTTGGAACGGTGGTGGGTCCTCGCAGGACCTCTCGCTGAGACAGGGGGCGCTGCTGCTGCTGCTATTCAAGGCAACGGCTCTGGTCGCTCACTTCTAGTGCGGTTACTGTGCCTCTGCTACGCAACTGTGTGAGCACTGGCTTGCTGCTCTGATACCATGAAAGACAGCTTCCTAGCAGTGCTGTTGCTGGCGTGGTAGTACAAGCCGGCCAGTTAACTCACTGGCACACATAGGTGAATGTGAGAACAGCAAGGGGTTGGCCAGGGACACAAGTACAAGTGTCAAAAGCTGTAAATACTGAATTGTGCTGAAGGAGAATGACAACTGAGGCCTGGACAACCTAAATAGTGTCAAGGACCTAGTGGATGCACACAAACGCAGCGCACATGGGCGCTATTTTCTAGGAGGACAAAACAGCGGCAAAAACACAGTTTTGGCCATAACTCCCTGCAGACATGTCAGAAAGACGAGCCGTTTGAACCAAATTGGCCGTATGGACGAGATCTACTTCTTGATAGGCTGCACGCCTATGTGCTATCCCACAGCATGAATCTAAAAAATACGAGACTCTTCTAGGCGCCTGTCACCGCCGGCCGCCGGTCTACTGCCACCGTCGCCAGTCTCAGGGATCTGCACATGGATATACATGAGCTGAGGGGTCACCGTAAGCCGTGTCCGACACACACAACAACAGTGGGATATTACTTCATTGACAACTATGGGCGGTTGAGTAATATCTCGTTGACAAGCATGGGCACTACAGTCTTATTCATGTGTCCAGTCTGGGCATGAAAGCAATGTTGATGGCCCAAGTATGGGCATTGTTGAATGATTTCAATGACGATTTTGGGCATTCAAGTATTGATTAAGGAACTACTGCCCAATCCACTCTGGATCTAACCATTTTGGATCCAGGATACTGCACAGCCAGAGCCAGTGGCACAAGTCGCATCCACATCCCTATCGTCCTTGACATCCCATTGCATCAAAGAATATGTCCTCAACGGCATCAACAGAGTTAACCTCTTCGTATTCTTCATCTCCTCCCTCGTAGAAGACATCGTCTCCATGCCTGTCTTGTGCTTGTGATTCACTCGTGTAGGCATTCATTGGAGATGTGTCGTTGTGTGTCGGTGTACAAAGGCACATGCCTACATATCTTGTACTTGTTGGTTACCACAAGTAGGAATACAGTGTCACACACACCAATGTCGCACCAACTCCCATCAGGAAGATGACGGTCAAGTCTGGTTGGTCACATGTACTCATGTTTCTGGTTCCTTGAGACAGTTGATTGAAAGAGAGTGAAATGAACGTGTGTACATTCTATATGTACACTTGGTAGGTGCTTTAGGTACATATTTTGGAAAAAAGCATGTGGACACCATTGTGCACTACAGTTTCAACCTTACTGCCATTGTGCACTACAGTTTCAACCTTACTGCCATTGTGCACTACAACACATCCAAAGTTACCGTCCCATTTGTGGTTTCTGCTAGTGAATCATTTTCACAAAAAAGGAATGTGGAATTCATTCAACATGGGGAGGGAGGAGTCCACAAGCTCAGCCATTGGGAATTAGGACTGTATGTCACTAGTAGTTGAACAAAACTACTAACCCAAGTAAACCACAACTGAAGCTAATCTACTGCAAGAGTGCAATCCAGGCCCACTTGATCTGGCATGCACGTCCTGTTGACGAACTTCACTTTGGTGATCTCTGCAAAGCACTCACATGGAAAGAAAACCATGTTAGAAGACATGAATGAAATTCAAATCAGAGTTGCGATAGATTAATAGGAATGAAAACTAGTTGACCCAGACTCACCAAAGGCCGAAGGAGCGGTTGATGCTGTCCACCTCGGCATGGAAGGCCATCCATGCCTCCTCACGATCATCGGCATCATGGTGGTCGACCCCTTCCTCATCACAGGACACTAAGACAGGGTCGTCGACCTCTTGCCCCCCCTCCCCCCCTCCTCCTCCTGTTCCCTCGCCTGCCCTCCTTCAACCCCTCCTTGCCCTCTTCCTCCTCCTCGTCCGCCCCCTCCTCCTCCCCCCCATCCTCATCCTCCTCCTCCTCCCCCTCCTCCTCTGACTTTACCTCCTCTTTGGCAGGGGGTGCATCCTCTGCCTCATCCCCTGAGTACCCCATGGAGTCCACGTTCGTCCGGTAGGACTTCCTCATGTGACGCTCTGCATCTAGCTAGGCAACGCGTGGAGCCACAATCTTCTTGGGGGTTGCGGCCTCCATGTTAGGGCATGCCCGCTGGACATGGCCTTGCTTGCCACAGCGGGCACAAATGCACCGTCTTTTGATCTTGGTGTACCTGTCCAAGCGCAAGGTGGCTGGACGCCCGCGCCCACGACTTGGGCCTGGCTGCTTCCACTTCGGCTCTGCCGGCTTCGGCTCTGGCGGCGCCCGCACCTTTGGCAATGGGAACGGGGCATTGTAGGTCTGCTTGTAGCTCAGGTTCAGGTAGCCAAAGTTGACGTACACCACGGGGCTTAGCGTGTTCTCCAGCAGGAGGCTGCACGCATGCGAGCACGACACCCCATATTGCCGCCAGCTCCCGCACAAGCAGTCTTTCGTGGTGAGGTTGACGGCGCGTGGAGTGTCGTTATGACGCACTGCTGTGCCGCTTTGCCATGGTCTGGTCTTGTCCTCATCCTGGTCCAATGAATACTCCCTGCTGCGGCCACAGTTGTCCTTCAGCTTGAGGTAGAGCGCCGGCACGACGCTGTCCTCGGCGTCGTGTGTCGTCTTGTACCAAATGTGCCACAATCTCTGCACAAACACGTGCAAGTTCACGAAACAAAAAAACGGATACATCTTTGGGAGCTCCACTAGCTTGCCATTAAGGGACTCCATGGCGTTGCTAGTGGTGTACCCACAGCGAGATACAGGACAGAGTAGCCTGCTCCAGCGCTCCTTTGGGATGCCGGGCTCTCCATTCCAACCCAGTATGTAATCCACTGCCCTTGGCACTGTGTAGCGCATCTCGAACAGGCAGGCATCCCAATCTGCTTGCGTCGTCAAATGCGCCAGCTTCCAGAAGAGAGCGACCGACCTGCCTTGGGACCTATATTGCACATTGCGCATAAGGTGCCACGTGTAGTATTTGTGGGTCGCCCCGGATAGCATGGCCTCGACGACGTTGGCCAATCCTTTCTCACGGCCTGTAATGACCATTGTTCCTTGTTGTGCGGTAGTGGGATACGCTGCTGCCACCAAATCACAGAACTAGCTCCAGTTGCACTCATCTTCTCGAGACACCAAGGCATAGGCAGCGGGCATGGCGTTGTCATTTGCGTCGAAGAATTGCATGACGAGGAGTACGTGCTTGTGGCCGTTTTTTGGTGTTTACCATCCATGACGAGGACCCTCTTGGTGAACTCAAAACCTCTCCTGCATGCACCGGGTGCGACAAACACTCGGTCGAAGGCGCCCATGACACGGTCTTTCTTGGCTTTCGTGATGGCCAATGGGTCGACCCTCGGCACCTGCATGAAACAGCATATTCAGCATGTTTATTCCTTTAAGTATTACCTGGCTGGAGGGTTAAGAACGAGTAGAAAAAACCAAAGCGGGAAAACGTACGTCCTCCATGTAACCTAGGAACATTCTCCACGAGCCCGACTTTTTCCCATTCATATTCTCCAAACACGCTTTCTTCACACGGTAAAGGGTGGTTTAGGGGACCTTTGTGTTGGCCACTTCTGCTACGACAGCTTGTAGTGCCTTGGGCTTCACAGACGGGTCCTTCACGATGGTGCTCTCAATCTGCCGTGCAACCCACCTAATGGAGCGCATGGGGTTACCCCGGCCAACTCCGGGGTCACAAATGTGGCCATCCATGAACGACGTGATGTTCACTGCTCCGGAATTCTTGCTGTATGCAACACGTACGATCCATAAGCACTTCTTGGTCACATACTGCTTGCACCGCGCCACAAAGCGAGTGCGGTCGCTTTCAACCACCTCAGCACCATGCGGTTGTAAACCGCTTACTCTTCGATGGCGGCTTTGCATGCGGCCATGTTCCCATATGTCGAGCCACCGGGGCAGTCCATCACAGCCTTTCGCTTCTTCAGGTTAGCATGTGGGGTGGGGTCCGTGATGCGGGCGGGGACAGCCTTCGCCATGGCGCCGACCGCCTTTGCCTCATTGTCAGACCTGACGGGTAGGCCCTTGGTCGAGTGCACACGCCCGCCTACACGGAACATCCTTAGGGGACCCTCAGCTTCAGGGCATGGGACCCCGTTGATTGCAGGGGGCGGTACATTGTCGTTCTTGACAGTGGGTGTCTGGCGCGTCAAGCACGGATCATATGTCACGTCATCGTCGCTGTCGTCTGGTGGGAACCAGGTTGATGTGGTAGCTCCGCCACCTCTGGTGCGTGGTCCCCGCCATCGGGAGACATCATGGGCACCTTGGTCATAAGACATGGCTCTATGAAATTTGGATTCCCTCGTTTGTCTCGCATGCAGCGTCAACGAGGCCGCCGTGGGCACGAGCAACGTCATTGATGCATTGATGTACCACAATGCACTGCAAGGCAAGAACCCCCCACGAGCCGCAACTGTAGCATGGCAGTGCCACGCCGACTGGTTGAAGGAGCCACATGGCTCGAGCAGGGTCAATTGGGACTGTGGGCGGTTAGACGGGATGGCTTGAGGGTTGGAGACCCTCAAGCACCTCGGTTTTGGCCTAGTCGACGAAGGATTCCGTCGAATCCGTTTCATTGGTATCACAGCTCCAGGGCTCGAATCCCACGTCGGCATTACTGGAGATGCCGAGGCGGCTCTCACTCCTACCGGGGGGGAGAGTAGCGTGGCAGTGCCACGCCGACCGGTTGAAGGAGCCACGTGGCTAGAGTAAGGCTGCACACCGAATCCGGTTCACGAATCTGAAGCTGGATTCAGATTCGCGAGTCCAAATTCACTACTGGATTCGGATTCGCGAATCCGAATCCATGATTCGCGAATCCTTGTGGATTCACAAATCTAGGCAAATCCTTTGGTGTGATTTTAGTCTTTAATGTATCCAAGAGAATACACAGCTGCTAAAACAGAATTGAATGACGTCTGGTGCAGCTCCCATTCTTTTCATGAGCGATGGGGCAGTGCCCTGATCGCTGCGGAAGCCAGGCCTGCCAGTCAGGTCGGAAGCCAAGCCTCGATGACCTGGCTTGTCCAGTGGACAAGCCAGGTCACGGAGGTGTTCCGTGGAGGCGTTCCGCGGAGGTGAGGTTTCGCAGTGAAGTGCTCCGCAAAAAAAAAGGGAGGGGGACTGGCCGTCATGCTGAAGCTCACCCCCTCCAGCGCCACCACCGATGCACCTGCCGAGGGCAGCTCCGTCAGCGCCCAATGCCGACCACCACCGTTGTCACCACAGCGGCAGCAGCAGCGGTAGAAGCATCAGAAGCAATAGTAGCAGCCGCATCAGCAGCCGCAGCCGTAGCAACAATAGTAGCAGCGGCAGCAGCAGTAGCTGCAACAGCAACAGCAGCAGCGGCCACCGAGCCTGACGACATTGGCGCGCCAGGTGCACGCGCTGGCTGACCTATAGGTGGAAAGCCGCAATGCTTTGATGAGGCAGGTCGCTGAGCTAGAGTTCCTGATCAGGGGCTTACTGCCTCAGCAACAGCAGTCCCAGCAAAAGCAGCAGCATCCGTCCGCTGACTCGAGCAAGGACCACCTCGCTCACGACGGTAATGCTAATGAGGTCGCGGAGAACCTCTCTGACTCCGGCGAGGAGGGCGAGGAAGAGCTGCTGCAAGCATGCCTCATCCGCTTGGAGGCGCGCCAGAGAGCGCGTAAGGCCAATACCGCCCTCCTGGGCACGAGCTCCAGCACCAACGCTGGCCTGAGCTCATCTCACCGCCCTCAGATCTTTGAGGAGCTGGCTTTGCAGGTCCGCCTGGGAAAGAGGGTTTCCTCCTCTATGCCAGGCCCTGCAGTGGCTTCAGCCGTCGCTCTGTCGACGGTCAATCCACCCAAATGGTTTGAGTCAGATCCGCCCGTCTTCCGGACTGGGAACGATTTCAAAGCCTGGGAACCGCGCTTCCGCATATGGGCCATGAGCGAGGGAGTCCTCGCCTACAACCTCACTCCATACCAGGTGTCTGACCCCGCCCAGACACAGATGGTTGTCCGCGCCGCTTCTGGCCCAATGATGGCCGTCCCGGACTTCACCAAGGTATTCAGTCGGTTCCTTGGCAATCCGCTGACCGGCCCGGGAGCTGACCCTTGTGCGGTGTGGACACCGGCTGTCACTCTTTTTTAAGGTGCCACCTTGGCCTTGACGTCCCAGCGCCTCACTGACTTCAACTCCCTCTGCCAAATCTCAGGAGTCCGCAGCTGACTACTTGCGCTGAGCAATCCAGCTACACGAGGAGTTGAGAGACGATGTCCCTGCGTAGTACTCCGCCCTCTAGATCATCCTCTACAGCATCCACCTGGACTACGCGCGCATCTTCAACAACTTCGATCGGACCCGTCTGAGCGACATGGGGAGCGACGGGACCCTGTTGCGCTGGGCCACCCTCCATTTCCTAGAGGTCGCCGGCAAGGACGAAGCAAACCGCACTCGCCGCAGCACCACTTCAACTACAGTTGCAGTCGTGTCCTCCTTCCTGACGTGTACAGCGACAGTGACACCAGCTCAGGGGAAGAAGGGCCGTAGATCATCAGCTGGTGGTTTCAGCGGCGGGACCCGCAGCGTCACCAGCACAAGCACAAGGAGCATCAACCGCAGCAGCAACGGCGGGAGCACCAACAACAGCGGCACAGCAGCATTGGCAGCAGCGGCAGCAACGGCTCCTGATGCACGACAAGATGCCAGTTTGTGTGCTTCAATTGTAGGGGTGACCATTGCTACCCCGACTACACTTGTCTGACCGACCGCCCATTGGACTGGGCAAAGGTCACGCGCGGCCTGCAGCAGGTGCACGAGGTGCGCTTGTGCCAGACGCCCAGTGCAACCGCCCGCTCGCCTGCCACTACCGCAGCCACCCCAGAGCAATCCACCGCCACAACAGGCTCCTCCGCTGACCTTCATGACCAGGCGCTCACCGACCGCGACATGACGATCGCCGAGCTGCACCAGCTTCTCGCCCTGCACTCATCTCAAGGAGGTGCGAGTTTGTTGACTAAGTTGGGGGGTCCTACTGCTTGTGGATTGTCTGTGTCATTACGTGATGATGCCTGTGGTGGTCCCCATGTCCAGTTATGTGCATGTGACGGACCTGATGATGTGTCTTGTTTGCATGCATCTCATGTGCGCTCCGTTGGTCGCCTTGTCGTGTCACCCACCGAGCACCCTGTTGCCGCGCCTTGTTCCATCACCGAGTGCCACGTTGCCCCTTGCATGCATGTCACCGATGCCACCTAGGTCGTTGACTCTGGTGCCACCCATCACATGACATGTCGACGTGACGCCTTTGTCCTCTTGCATTCTGTTGGCACTGTTCACTCTGTCCGCACTGTAGTTGGCCATGAGGTCCCTGTCTAGGGTATTGGGGTTGTGCAGTTCACCGGGTCCACTGGTCTCGTATACATCTCCGACGTCCTCTTTGTCCCTGATCAGGAACTCAGCCTGCTGTCTTTCTGCGTGTGCACCAAGATGGGTCTGGATGTCATGCACACATGCCGATGCTTGCATCTTTGTGTGTAATATCGAGGAGACCATCCTCAATGGGACGGTCGTTGATGATACATATCACATCTCTAGGTCCTCTATGAGTGCCCCCTCCTTGCCTCCTTCTCCCACTGCTCGTGTTTTTGTCGCTAGTACTCCGTCCCCCGAGCACCACCGTCTCGTGCATCGACGCCTCTGCCATGTCAACCTGGGGTTGTTGACAGGTTGCTACGCACTCAGCCTGCTCTCGGTCTTGATGTGGCATCCTTCAAGATGCCGCCCACGACCGACTGCCTGTCTTGTGCTAAAGGCAAGATGCACCGGTCCACCAATCCTATGTCTGTCTCCAGGGCTCGACGACCCTTGGAGCTTGTCCACTCCAACCTCATGGGTCCGCTCCCTGTCGATTTTCAAGAAGACCGCGACCGCTACGTTCTGACACTGATTGATGACTTCATGCGCATGTACTGGGTCTACAGTCTGTGTCAGATGAGCAACGTCGCCATCGCTTTCCGCACTTGGTTGGTCATGGCCAAGCGCCAATCCTCCCACCGCCTTCAAACCTTTCGCTCTGACCGCGGTGGCGAGTACCTCGGTGACATGGCCCGTTCCTTCACAGAGCTTGGTGTCTTCCACAACCTCTCCACTCCCGCCACCCCCAACAGAACAGTGTCTCAGAGCGTTGGAACCGCACCATGGAGAATGTGATCTGCGCCATGCGCGCGGAGAGCGCCATGCCTGAGGCCTTTGCCTTCGAGGGCATGGCCTACATGACCTGGTTCTGGAACCGCATTCCCCACGGCCCCCTCCTAGGTCACCGCACGCCCTACGAGTTGTGGTATGGACGCCGCACGGATCTGTGCCTGGCTCGTGTCTGGGGCTCCCTTGCCTGCGTTTGGTTCACAAAAGAGCAGCAAGGGAGTAAGCTCTCTCCGCGGGGCCGCATCTGCGCCTTTCTCGGCATCGCCTCGCGGTCAAAGGCTTGGCGGTTCTAGGACCCTGAGTGATGCCGCATTGTGGAGTCCCATGACGCTCTCTTCTTCGAGCATCTCGCCTTCCGCGACCTTGATCACATCCACGCTATGCGTGCTGCTCATGCCCCTGGGTGTGCCAGACACCGTAGTATGGGGGAGGCTCCTTTTACGATTGGCGCGGTGCCCCCGGCCAGTATGGTCACTCCATCGCCGACACCCCCCAGGGCTATCCCCAGAGGCTGTGCCCACCGGCAGCCCCAACCCCGTGCCATATGCGGCACGCTCCTCCGCCCCCGACTCTCCGCACTCGCCCGTACCCGAGTTTTCATCTGAGCCTGCTTTGACGTGTGCGGCCCTACCTCATCCTGTGTCTAATTCCGCGTCTGAGGCCCTGCCTGATCTTGCGTCTGATTTTGCATCTGAGGTCGAGCCCCATCCTGTGTCTGATTCCGCGTCTGAGGGCCTGCCTGATCCTGCATCTGATTCCGCGTCTGAGGCTCTACCTGATCATGCGTCCACGTCCTTGTCTGGTTCTGAGCCGTCTCAGCCTCCGGCCGCAGACATGCCTGAGTCTGCCGTGGGGACGTCCCCGACTGCTGAGGCCCCGCTAGCCTCTAATGGTACGCCTGCCGTACGGTCCACACCGGCATGTGAGTTGGCAGCGACCACTGCTCCTGCCCCGTCGGACCCTTACACACGGGCACCTGGCGGACGCCTCCGCCCTCGCTTTGCACGTAGCATGGTCAGTGGTGACTCGGGCACGAAGACCCTCGGCCTGAAAGCTCGCGGCCTCACTGAGATTCACCCTGGCTATGCCACCGGCATGGCACTACTTTCTCATGAGTGCGATCTCGCTCGAAATGCCGCTGAGTCCATGGTGACGGTCGACCCTCCCTCTATGGCATACGCCATGGCTACTCGCAGTGCACCACTGTTGTCTCCCGATCCCACCAGCCTGCCTGAGGCCTTGTCAGCCCTCGACGTTGAGCAGTGGCGCGCTACCTGTTAGGTTGAGCTCGATGCCATCCGAGAGCACTGCGTCTTTGAGCTGGTGGACTTGCCAAAGAACCACAAGGCCATCAAGGCCAAGTGGGTTCTCCGCAAGCAGCTAAAACCAGACGGCACTGTGGAGCGCTACAAAGCGCGCCTGACAGCAAAGGGCTTCTCTCAGGTCCCTGGCATGGATTACACCAAGACCTTTGCCCCTGTTGGCCAGATGACGACCACGCTCACGCTACTGAGCCAGGCGGCACAGCACGATTCGGAACTCCATGAGATGGATGTCAACAACGCGTTCCTGAACGGGGACCTTGAGGAGGAGTTCTACATGGTCTAGCCATCCGGCTTTGAGGATGGTACCGGTCGCGCATATCGGCTGCGGAAGGCCTTGTACGGCCTAAAACAGTCACCTCGCTGCTGGAATCAGGAGATCACCAGCACGTTCAGACGTGCTGGGTACATTCAAAGTGATGCTGACCCATCCCTGTTCCTCTCACATTCCCCAGCACTGCTCGCTTACATCCTCGTCTATGTGGACGATCTCCTTATTGCCTCGCCCAATCTGGGAGCAGTGAACGCTGCCAACTCTGTTCTCTCCTTGACTTACAAGATGAAAGATCTTGGTGAGGCCTCTGTTTTTTTTATGGAGATCGTACACGATTGTGTCCGTTGCACACTCCATGTCCATTAGGGACGCTACGCAGAGACTGTGGGGGAGCGCTTTGCCGACCTCCTTCCTGTCGTCCGTACGGCCTCCATGCCCATGACCCCTGAGGGGCAGGCCGTCCTAAAAGTGGATGACCCAGCTGACCTGGGGGAGCCAGTCAATGTGACCCTGTATCTGCGAGTCATCGGCTCGCTCATGTACTTGGCCACCAAGGCACGGACCGACATTGCCTTCACTGTCAACCTGCTTGCCCAGTTTTTGAAGGCTCCACGCCAACGAACACTAGAAGCCACAGTCCGGTGTGTGCGCTACATCCTGTCCACCGCACGCTTCGGCGTGTGCTTTTGTGAGCAAGTGTCCATTGTGCTCGATGGGTACAGAGACAGTGACTAGGCGTGGATTCCAGATGGCAAGAGCCGCACCGGCTACATCTTTCTCATTGGAGGCACTACAGTGTCCCGGCAAAGTGGGAAGCAGTGCTGAATCACACACAATACTGCTGAGGCAGAGTATGTTGCTCTAGGCGCCGGTGCAACGGAGCGCGTCTGGCTCGTCCGTCTATTGCGTGAATTGCGTCAGCCCATTTCCCCCGTGGTTCTCCAGTGTGACAACATGAGCACGGAGGCCATCGCTAAGAACTCATGTGAGTTCCATGCATGCACAAAGCACATCAATTTCCAGCACCGCTTCGTGCGTGATCTGGTTGATCGTGGTGAGATCCGAGTCATCCACGAGAACACTAACAGGTAGTGCACAGATTTTTTGACCAAGGCTGTGGGTCGTTCGAAGTTTCATGCGGCCACTTGCGTCAGGATGAGATCCGCGTGGTGCGGTTCCGAAGTTTGTCTCATCGTCTCTATTGGTTCACGTCTACTGTTTTGGGCGAATCTGAGACTAAGCGTGAGCTTTCTGGTCGCCTCACGCTATGTGAGCAGGAATATAGAGACAGTCAGTTTGCGAAGGGAATAACGTCGTTTTTCATTAGTTTTTGAACATGCACATGATCAAAACATTTATGAGGCTATTCATGAGATTTCCAACGCACCAAACCGCGCGCGATTCGGCCAAGTGTAGCTCAAGTTATGCTTGCCGAAGCGTAGGTCTCACCCACCAGAGAAACCTGACGCCGCCACTCACCGTGGCGCCTTCGTTCACGTGCGAAGCGCCTTTCCCAAGGCGCATATCCCATTGCACATGGTGTGGGGGTCCCGTGCACCGTTTCCATGCACCCAACCCACTTTTGGGTCGTGTTTGGTGATGGGGTGTGACGAGGTTCGAAACCTGTCCGTGGACCTGCAGTCAGAATTTTGACCAAGTCCCCGAGTAACAAAACGTACTACTGAGTTTTGGACGTCGAGCCAGGATTTTGGCGAAGTCCCTCAGTAACAACCTGCAATACTGGATCCGGTGGATGATCCACCTGATCAGGCGGATCATCCACCGGACGCCTCGGCAGGCCTATTGGAGCATTTTCTCCAGATGGTATTTTTGTTTCTCGGTCCTGTCGATTATCGACCGGATTTCGAGTCGCAGTCGGCTCCCAGAGCCGCTGCGCATACCCCAACTTTGGAAGGCCATATCTCCCTCGATAATTGTCTGATTCTGGCGAAACAACTTCCACCAGATTTAGAGACTCGTCAACTTTTAGGGGCAATCCTCTATTTTAGGATCTGAGCAATACTTGAGTCGCCAGATCCGGCGGAGCAGCGTTTTCACTTTCTGGCGGCTCCTCAGCGCCTCCCGGCACCGCACTTGGGCATGCGGAGGAGCATTTTTTCAACATTCTCCCCCTTGCACCTGCCATGCTCACTGCTCCTGCCTCCTCTCACTCATCTTCTGCTGCGCCCTCCAGCCCATCATAGCTGGTCATCCCAAGTCCGGCCACGCTCATCGCATGCCGGTCCGCGGGTTGGGCCTTGGTCAAGTAATCCGCAAGCATGTTGTGCATGATGCAGTGCTGCAGCACCACCTGCCCCTTCTCGACCATGTCCCATGCGTAGTGATAACGCACGTTGATGTGCTTTGTCCTTCTGTGCTGCGTCGGGTTGTTGGTCAGCGAGATGGAGCCGGTGTTGTCCTCTTGCACCACCGTAGGCTCCAGTTGCGGCACGCCCAGATCCCTGAGCAACCTGCGGAGCCACACCACCTCCTTGACCGCCTCGGCCAGTGCGATTTACTTAGCTTCCACTGTGGAGGTGGCGATGCAGTCCTGCTTCCTACTGCACCACGAGACCGCTGCACCAGCGAGGAAGAACACGTATCCGGATGTGGACTTCCGCTTGTCCACATCCCCAGCGTAGTCTGCATCCGTGTAGCAGACCAGACGCAAGGGGTCCGCTCGCCCCTTGCCGTCGAACCTTAGGCGCACGTGCCGCCTCGCCTGCAGGTAGCGGAGGATGCGCTTGACCGCCTGCTAGTGTAGTGGCCCTGGATCGGCCACGTACCTGCTCAATTGGCCCACCGCGTAGGCCAGGTCCGGTCGAGTCGCCATCATGGCATACATGAGGCTGCCCACCGCCGATTGGTAGGGCACCCCTGTCATATCCTCCCGCTCTTCTCTTGTTTGCGGCGCCATTGCCGCACTGAGTTCATAGGTCGTGGAGACAGGATTGCACACTGGTTTGCAATCCTCCATGCCGTACCTCTTCAGCACCTCGGCCACATATTTGGCCTGCCCCAGCTCAAGCGTGCGCGCCCTCCGGTTCTGCGTAATGTTCACCCCGAGGTAGAACTCCAGCTCCCCCATGTCCGACATCTGGAACCTACTACTCAGCTGCTCTTTCAGCTGCTGTAGGCTCGGCAGGTCTGAGGAGCACAATATCTGATCGTCCACGTAGAGTGCGACAATCTGATGGAGCTTCTTGCTGCGCCGCACGTAGACACTGTGATCCGCCTCACAGCGCTTGAAGCCGAGTTGTGTCATGAAGCTGTCCATCAGTTGGTACCAACATCGGGGCGATTGTTTTAGCCCGCACAAGGACTTCCACAGCTTGCACATCTTGCCCTCCGGCGCCTCCACCCCCTCCATCACCTCCATGTAGATTTCTTTGTCGATGATGCCGTTGAGGAATGCCGTCTTTGTGTCCATTTGGTGGAGCTCTATGTCCTTCGCGGCTGCCACCGCAAGGATCGCTCAGATGCTTGTGAACTTGGCAACAGGGGCGAACGTCTCATCGTAGTGCTCGCCCTTACGCTATGCGTACCCCCTCGCCACGAGCCACGCCTTCTACTTGTCAACCACTCCTTCCTTCGTGAACTTGGTCTTGAAGACCCACTTGGAGCCGATGACCTTGGCGTCTTTCGGCCTGTCAACTAGCTGCCACGTGTCGTTCTCAGCAATGGACGCCAACTCTGACTTTATATCGGCGTCCCACTGCTTTCCCTCGGGCCGCGCAAGTGCCTCTTGCACGGTCGTCGGCTCCGTTGATGCAGCCAGCATGCACCGCGTCATGCTAATCCATCGACCGGTGCCTGCGTTGAAACGCTTCCCCGCTCTCCGCTGCCTCCCGCTGCGGCGCAGCAGTCTTGGCGGCGTCTCGTTGATCTGCTACGATCCTTCCAACTCAGCCCGCTCCAGTGAATCATCAACCGGACGGCTTCCCGAGGATTCTTCCCGCTCTGGTGAACCATCAACCGGACGGGCGGCGCATCCGGAGGATTTTTCTCCGACGCCCGACGCGAACTCCGCAGGGAGTGCGCACTTCGGCACCCGCGGTGCCTCCTTCGACGGATCATTCCGCCGAATCTCCAGCCTAGCTGCATCGTAGTCGGAGTCCTCCACGTTGGCTACTGCACATACTGCACCGCCGCGCTCCGATGCCACATCATCGACCTCCATGTCCGCCGGCTCCTCCTCGTAGTCAAGGAGCTGGAACCACTCCCCTTGTTTTGGAGTGTTCCCGACGCTCATGTCGTTGCTGCTGCTGCTGAAACCTTGCTGCTCGTCGCACTCGACGTCACGGCTGCGGATGATCTCTTGCGCGCACGGGTCCCAAAGCCGGTACGTCTTTTGCGCACTCTCGTAGCCGAGGAACAAGCACGGCTTTGCCCGCGGTTTCAGCTTGATGTCGCGTCGTTGCACCGCCTGCACCATCGCGTGCGCCTTGCACCCGAACACCTTCAGATGCGCCACGTTTGGCTTGCGCCCACTCCAAACCTCTTGCGGCATCTTCCAGCCGCCCTCACCCTTCAGCACCGCTGTTGGGGTGAGGTTGATGGTGTAGCTTGCTGTACGCACAGCCTCCGCCCAGAACCCTCGCGGCAACCCCGCATCCACAAGCATGGTCCGCACCATGTTGAGTAGCGTCTAGTTTGCCCGCTCTGCCACTCCGTTGGACTGTGGCAAGTACGGTGTAGTGGGTTCCCACTTGATGCCCTGCTGCTTCATCCACCCGCTGCAGCCCACGTACTCTCCGCCATTGTCGCTGCGTAGCGCTCTGACCTTCCAGCCAGTGTGCCTCTCCAGTGCTGCAACGTACCCCTTCAGCCGGTCGAGGACCTCGCCCTTCCGCTTCATGAAGTACACATAGAGCTTCCTGCTACAGTCGTCAATGAAAGTGACAAAGTATCTCAAGCCGCCGTTTGACGGCATTTTGAACTGTCCGCACAAGTCGATGTGCACGATCTCCAGCAGGTCCTTTGCGCGAGCCTCGTTCTCAATAAATGGCTTGCGCCGCGCCTTGCCCAAAATGCAAGGCTCGCACTTTTTGTGCGGTGCTGCATCTGCTGCCGTGTCTGCGTCGTTGATGATGAGGCCACGCACCATGTCGTGCTTTGCCATCTCCTTAACGGTTGCAGGCGCCGAATGCTCCAACCATCAGTACCAGAGCTCCAGATCAGAGCTTCCTCCCTTGGCCATGTTGACGACGCACTCCTGCGAATGTGCTGCGTCGGATGCCGCGGGGACCACCTTGGTCTCCACGATGTAGAGACCGCCCTCGTGCTTTGCCTCCAGCACGACCACGCCGTCGCCGTTGATGCGCACCACTGCACCTTTCCCGTGGAAGAGCACCTTATATCCCTTGTCCGTCAAGCGGCTAACACTCAGGATGTCAGCCAGGCCGGGGGCGTGCTGCACATCACGGATTGTGCACAGCTCCTTCTTACCGCCCACCACAACTTCCACCTCCACGTCGCCTTGGCCGGCCGCCGGCTCGACTTTGTCGTTCGCGACCACCATTGACTTGGAGGACTTCTCTTAGTTGACGAACCCCACCTTCTCGACTTGGGTGTGCTCCTCGGCCCCGGAATCCAGGCACCGCCTGTTGGCCTTCTTGAGGAAGTGGCTCTTGTTGCCGTTGAGGAGCGACCTGCCCTTGCTATTTTTGTCGCCGGTCTTTACCTCCTCCGGGCACTCGTGGGCCCAATGGCCCTCCTTGCCGCAATTGCGGCATGCACCTTTCTTGGTGCCCTTCTTGCCGCCGCCCTTTCTGCCACTTCCTCGGCTCCCGCTTCCGCCATCGCGTGTTTTGGTGACAAGAGCCGATGAGGAAGACGAGGACTCCCCGCAGCTCCGTCGCTGCGCCTCGTTGCGGATGTACTCTGCGACCGCGCCATAGGTGAGCTTGTCCTCCGACCATCCTCCAAGGACAGTGATGAGTGGGCCCCAACTGTCAGGTAGGGCCATGAGGAGAGCCATTGCCTCCAGCTGCGTGTCGATCTTCCACCCCACATCGTTGCATTGCGAGGCGAGCGACTCGATCTGCTGCATGGCGGAGATGACATCATCTCCCTCCTCGATTCTCATCGTGAGGAGTCGCTTCATCGCGAAGATTTTGTTCGCGGGCGACTTGGATTGGTGGATGGCACTGAGCTTTTGCCAAGCTTCAGCTGCCAGCTTGCAGCCTTGGAAGTAGCCCCATTGCGACTCGGCTGTCCCGGACACCATGAGCATGAGCGCCTCCGTGTTCTTTTTTTCAAAAGCCTGCTTCTTTGCATCCGTAGCAGTCGCCTCGTTGAGCACCTCCTTTCCCAACATGACATCCAACAACCCTTTATGCAAGAGGTGTAGTTTGAACTGCCACCTTCATAGCCCAAAGCCTGGGCCTCCCGCATACTTCTGAATGGGTTGCGTCTCCTTCTGCGCCATGTGTGCCGCTGCTACTCCGACGAGTTCTCTGAACTTCACGGCGACGTCCAAGATAACGATCCCGTGCGCTGCGAAAGACGTGAACGTTGGAGGGTATCAGACACGTGGGCCCATAACCCTTTGTCGGGATGAGATCTGCATGGTGCGGTCCCGATATTTGTCTGATTGTCTCCATTGGTTCACGTCTACTGTTTTGGGCGAATCTGAGACTAAGCGTGAGCTTTCTGGTCGCCTCACGCTATGTGAGTAGGAATTTAGAGACAGTCAGTTTGCGAAGGGAATAATTTCGTTTTGCATTAGTTTTTGATCATGCACATGATCAAAACATTTATGGGGCTATTCATGAGATTTCCAACGCACCAAACCCCGCGCGATTCGGCCAAGTGTAGCTCAAGTTATGCTTGCCGAAGCGTAGGTCTCACCCACCAGAGAAACCTGACGCCGCCACTCGCCGTGGCGCCTTCGTTCACGTGCGAAGCGCCTTTCCCAAGGCGCATATCCCATTGCACATGGTGTGGGGGTCCCGTGCACTGTTTCCATGCACCCAACCCACTTTTGGGTCGTGTTTGGTGATGGGGTGTGACGAGGTTCGAAACCTGTCCGTGGACCTGCAGTCAGAATTTTGACCAAGTCCCCGAGTAACAAAACATACTACTGAGTTTCGGATGTCGAGCCAGGATTTTGGCGAAGTCCCTCAGTAACAACCTGCAATACTGGATCCGGTGGATGATCCACCTGATCAGGCGGATCATCCACCGGACGCCTCGGCAGGCCTATCTGAGCATTTTCTCCAGATGGTTTTTTTGCTACTCGGTCCGGTCGATTATCGACCGGATTTCGAGTCGCAGCCGGCTCCTAGAGCCGCTGCGCATACCCCAACTTTGGAAAGCCATATCTCCCTCGATAATTGTCTGATTCCAGCGAAACACCTTCCACCAAATTCAGCTCCTCGTCAACATTTAGGGGCAATCCTCCATTTTAGGATCCGAGCAATCTTTGAGTCGCTAGATCTGCCGGAGCAGCGTTTTCACTTTCTGGCGGCTCGTCGGCGCCTCCCGGCGCCGCACTTGGGCATGTGGAGGGGCAATTTTTCAACAACTCGTTCCATGGGACTCTGCCCCATCCTTGTTGAAGGTTGATTCCTCATGTGCCACCTTGCGTGTGCTGTGTTTGTTACCTGCAGCGGCTGTGCATTTCTTGCTCTGTATAGTGTTAGTGTCTACATGTGCATGGACGTGTTTCGTCCTCTGATAATGGGGGAGTGTTGTTGTTGTGATTTGTGACATTCTTGTATAGTCTACTGTGACCACTCGGCCGCGTCCATACTTGTGCAGATCCCTGAGGCGGGCCCTGGTGACATCGGAGGGACAACGGGCGGCGGACTACCAGCTTGGAGCTGGCCGACTACCGTTCCAGAGCCCCAGACACTGCCGGGACTCCCTGTTGTTTTTCTGCAGCATGCAGGAGTCTTTTCGGCGGACTGGCCATGAGCCCGATTTGCATGTTTTTGCATTGCCTGTCCACCGTCTGATGATGGATGCATGCATGTGACCAGTCGTAGCGTCCGTCTTGTGATCTTGCACGTCTAGGTTTAGACGGCGTAGCATTCTGACATGTGTGCGTAGAGTAATGGCCAAAACAGTGGTTTTGAGCTGGTTTAGGACAGCTCTTGGACCGCCGCGTGTGACACCCACTGTGCGTTGCGGCAGGTATTTAGGCCATGGACCTGTCATTTGTTATCTCTCTCTGCAAATGCTATTGAAGCATTCAGACACTTTGCCTTGTGTCCCCTATCCAAACTCTTGTCGTTGCGTGCACGACTTGTGATTGTCGTCACCGTCTGATAGGGCAGTCATGCCTGGTTAACGGGATTGTTGCTAGGAAGCTTCCTTGCATCTTCTCATGGTATCAAAGCAGTGAGACATTTCATACTGAGCTGCGCAGTAGAGACGTAGTAGAGTAGCAGAAGTGAGAGTCACCGCTGCAGCAGATCCACTAGAGCCCGTCGAAGACAGCCGGTCGCTGTCAACGCAGCCCACACCCATCACCTGAGACCGTAGCAGCGACGTTGCCATCGTGCAAGCCGTAGCATAGCAGCAGAGCAGCAACAGCAGCGGCGGCAGCAGCAGCAGCGGCAACAGCAACACAGTAGCAGCAGCTACAACAACGCTTGGCGGCTGTAGCAAGTGCAGCCGTCGTCCGCAGCCGCGGCACCAGCAGCGAGCGGCGGTAGCGACGGCTGTACCAGAGCAGCAACAGCGGCAACAACAGCTATACAGCAGCAGCAGCGGCAGCCGCGGCGGCAACAGCAGAGCAGTAGCAGCTGCAACAATAGCAGCGCAGCAGCAATAGCAGTAGCGCGCGGCGGCGGCAGCGAGCAGCAGCCGCAGCGCGCAGCTGCAAGAGCGGCATTGCGCAGCCGCTGCTACCACTGCTGAGCACGCAGCCACGTAGCTGCTCCTGCAGCTGACAGCACAGCTGCAGCAGCA
The DNA here is from genome assembly GCA_023375785.1 of Penium margaritaceum. NCBI lineage: Eukaryota > Viridiplantae > Streptophyta > Zygnematophyceae > Desmidiales > Peniaceae > Penium > Penium margaritaceum. The sequence continues at coordinate 37,362 of SZWC01015268.1, forward strand.
GCTGAGCGGAAGCTGCTGCGCAGCCTCCGCGCAGCCGCCGCGGAGCGACTGCACGCTCGCGTAGAACCGCGGGAGAAGAAGAAAAGGGGGGGGGAGGGAGTCGAGCCGACGTCAGCATTTTTGCTTGCTGATGTCATCAAGTCGTGCTGATGTCAGCAACCACTTGCTGACGTCAGCACCATACTTTGCCAAAATTTTGGCCGAACAGTCAAAAATTGCTAGCGTCTCAACTCCTCGAGAAACGCTGACGCTTTTGCATTCCAACAAACCTGACCTGTCGACCCATACTGAGAGGCGACATGAACTCATCGGACAACAAGGAGAAGGCGATAGATGATCCCTCCTCCTCCTCTTCTGGGGTCCTGAGCCCACGCTCGCAAGCCATTGAGGATCTGCGGAGCCAGCGGGTTGAGATGCGTCGCCTACAACGGGAGCAGACTGATGCCATCCGTACGCTGACTGAGATTCTGCGTGGCCAGTCCACAGTCCCACGACACGTTTCCGAGGGAGCTGCTGGCGTCGCGGTCTCTACACAGCAGTCGGCTCAGGCACCCGTTACAGGAGCTCAACCTGACCCACCACCTTCTGACCTCCTGGATGATGAGCCATTCATGCCAGGCATGACAGACGACTCCCCGGATCATGAGATCCGAGTTCTTCAAGAGCGCCTCCGTCAGCTGCAGACGGGCACCAGATCTCCTCGGATTCCTAATGGTGCGATCGTCACCCGACTATCCCGGTGACTATACCCTTCCAGGAGTCTTCCTCGTCCCTCGTCCCCCTCGGCCTTCGGTTGCTCTCCCCACAGAGCGGCAACCCAAGGACTTTGAGACACCACCTCAACGGTACATCACTGAGGACGGCTTCGACTGTTGGGAGATCCTGTTTCAGGTTTCGGCTACTTTAGAGGGCGTGTGGCCCTACTACCACAGCCCGTACCTGCCTACAGGCACAGGTGCTGACAGTAGCCAGAGCGATGCGCGGACTCCTCTATGCCATGCCACGCGAGACCGTCGTCGACTCCCACCCCTTCCTTGGCGAGCCCGGCACAGGCACCAGCGCTGATCCACGTGGAGGTTGGGATCTGGCCTTATCCCTATTGGCCGCAGAGACGCACACCACCCATGCAGCACACATTTGTGCCTTCCACTCTCTCCGTCACGGGCCTGAAGAGCCTGCAGTCGATTACTAGCAACGCACAATGCGTATCTATACGCGCCTTGGGACCTCCAGAGGCACACAGCTGTGGGCGCTCCGGACGATGATGCTCGGAGTTTGCCTTGAGTACACTAACATCTTCACACGGTATAGCGACGCTGTCCTTGAGCCCTCTTCAGCTACTCTGCAGCTTCTCCCTTGGGCGCATCAGCTCTTCCTCCAGCCCGCAAGGCAGCAGTGGCTCATCATGAGACTTCCCTTGCTACAGTAGTCGTCGCATCACCACCATCATCCCTCCTGCACTCTCCTTCTTCATCCTCCATCACGTCCTCGTCTTCCTCCTCCTCTTCGGCCCCGCCCACACCCACTCAGACACAAGGTGTTGCAACAGCAGCTCAGGGGAAGAAGAAGAAGGGGAAGCGTGGATCAGGTCAGCAGCAGTCACAGCAGTAGTCGTCCTCCAATGGTAGCAGTAGACGATCTGTTCACTGCTACAACTATGGAGGCGCCCATCGCTACACCGAGTGCCAACAGCCGGTCAAATGGACGCGCATTACTTGTGGGCTCTAGGCTGCACACGCCCTCCGTTCCACGTCCAGCACGTCATCCTTGCCATCCTCCGGACGTGTGGCAGCCACGACTGTAGCTGTTCTCGCTTCTCGACCGGCGAGTAGTAGCGCTCCGGACCCACGCAACCGCACTATCGCTCAGCTCCGACACCTTCTGGCACTCCGCTTTTAGGGAGGTGCGAGTGTGTTGTCATCGTCGGGTGGTCCACAGACTGTCTGTCCGTCCGTTCCTGTGACTCGTGACGACGCGTGTGGGGGAGCACAATCAGCATGTGATGATGATGGGCCACACTGCACAGATTGGGTTCATGAGGGTCATCTTTGTGTCATGCGTCGTTCCTCCCCACTGACGGCTCAGCGTCCCTCTGATGTTGAGTGTTCCGTTGCCCGTTGTACAGTGACATCCACCAGTCGTGACTCCGGTGGCACTTGGATCGTCGATTCCGGTGCCACTCATCACATGACGTGTCATCGTAGTGATTTTGTTGTTCTCGGTCCTGTCACGTGTCCGTTCCATCCGTACAGGCTCTGGTCATTCCTTGCCAGTCCATGGCATTGGGGTTGTATGTTTCAACGGTCCGCCTGGCCCCTTGTATCTTTCTGCCGTGTTGTTTTAACCTGATCTTGAGCTCAGCCTGCTTTCTGTGCGTGCCTGTACACTGATGGATCTCTTTGTGGAGCATATCGCAGACTAAGCGACTGTGACTGCTACTTACACTTGTAGTATTGTCCTTTGTGCCTCTGTCGTAGATGATCTATATCACGTCTCTCGTACCTCCTCCCCTTGCTCTCCTTCCTCCTCCACTCAGGTTTTTGTCACTGGTGTTCTGTCTCCGCAACACCACCGGTTGCTTCATCGTCGTCTGTGTCACGTGGGCTCCCATACTGTGTCGAAGCTCATTCGGACACTGCCAGCTCTCGGTCTTGACGCGACTTCTTTCGAGAAGCCACCCAAGACTGACTATCTCTTTTGCACTCCAGGGAAGATGCACCTATGCACCTACCCTGAATCTCGTTCCCGAGCGCTTCGGCCTCTCGAGTTGGTTCACTCGGACCTTCTCGGTCCTTTTCCGGTCCAATCCCTATCTGATCGGGACCGGTATGTTCTGACTTTGACTGATGGAATTTACCCGAATGCAGTGGGTCTACAGCCTACGTCAGAAGAGCGACGCCGTCCTTGCGGTTTGACTGTCGTTAGTGATGGATGAGCGTCAGTCACATCACACGCTGCATACTTTTCGCTCGGATCGCGGTGGTGAGTTCCTTGGCGAGATGGACGGATTCTTTGCCGAGCACGGGATTTTGACCAGGTCTCTGCTCCTGCTACCCCTCAGCAGAACAATGTTTCCGAGCGTTGGAAACGCACCATGGAGGACGTGGTTCGCGCTATGCAGTCGGAGTGTGGTCTCCCTGAGTCCTTCGCTTTTGAGGGCTTCGCCTACATGAGTGTGGGTCTGGAACCGCCTCCCGCACGGTCCGTTTCCGGACCATATTACACCGTATGAGCTCTGGTTGGACATCGTGTTGACCTTTGTCTCGCTCATGTCTGGGGATCCCTGGCCTCCGTGTGGTGTACCGAGGACCAGCAGGGGTCCAAGGTCTCACCTCGGGGCCGCTTGTGTGCCTTCGTCGACATTCCCCCGCGGTTGAAGGCTTGGCGCTTCTGGGACCCTACTCCTCGTCGCGTCATTGAGTACCGCGATGCGCTCTTTTTCAAGTCTCTCACCTATCGTGACCTGACTTCGATCACGGCACTCTCCGCCACGCATGTTCCTACCTGTGAGAGCTTTTGGCGGATGGGGGAGACTTCTACGCCAGCAAGCACCTCTCATTAGGCTGTATTGTCCGTTCCAGCCCCCTTCACCTCTAAGTCTCCGGCCCTTGATGACCCGGCGATCATCGTTGTCGGTCCAGAGACCTCGCCCGTACAGCCTATTTCACACCCCACAAGTGTCCCTGCTTCAGCTCCCGCGCCTACTTCTGTGCCAGTACCTGCGTCAGCTGGCACTCCTGTTTTTGTGTGTAGTCCAGTCTCGCCTACTCCCATACCTGCGTCTGCTAGCAATCCTACCTCTGTGTCAGGTCCAGTCTTGCCTGCTCCTGCTGTCACATCCAGCCCCATGTCCCCAATACACGCGTCTCCTCGCACGGCATCACCGGCTGCCTTGCCTCAGCCTCCACCAGCTGTGGTCATGCCTTTCCCTGAGCCTGAGGTGCGCCCTTTGAGCCCAGGTTACTCCCATGAGCCTGGTGGCCGTCTTCAACCACAGGATTCTGGAGCTCAGCGAGCGTCGGGCCCCGCACCCAGGCGCCCCTCTCGCAGCATCGCGAGTAGTGAACCCGGCACAAAGGCTCTAGGCCTGAGTGTCCGCACTGAGCTCACAAAGGTACATCCAGCGTGCCCCGTAGGGCACGATCTTGTCACTCACGAGTTCCATATCGCTTGTGATGCAGCAGCTGATCTTGTGGTCGTCAGGCCTAGCACCGAGGCGTGTGCCCTTGCCACGCAGAGCTCTCCCTCTGTGGCGCCCGACCCAGGCACCCTGAGGGAAGATCTCTCATCACAGGATGCTGACGCTTGGCGAGATGCCTGCGAGGATGAGCTTCGCGCTATCCGAGAGCATAGAGTCCACGAGCTCGTTTACCTTCCGTGTGGGAGGAAGGCTATTCAGGTAAAGTGGGTCTTTTGCAAGAAAGTGAAGCTGGATGGCTCACCGGAACGCTACAAGGCCCGCTTGGTCGTCAAGGGGTACTCTCACATTGAGGGCGTTGATTGCACTGACACTTTTGCCCCTGTCGGCCGCATGACCTCAGCTCGAGCTCTGTTTGGTGTGGTGGCTCAGCATGACTTGGAACTGCACCAGATGGATGTGAACAATGCGTTCCTCCATGGCTCTTTGGATGAGGAGATTTACGTGGCTCAGCCACCAGGCTTTTAGGATGGTGATAAGGTCTGGAGCTTGCGCAAGTCCTTGTATGGCCTCAAGCAGTCTCCGCGGTGCTGGAACCGGGAGATCACCAGCACTTTGACTCGTGCAGGATATGTACGGAGCGAGGCACATCCCTCTCTCTTCATCCTACAGACACACGAGCGGTTCACCGCCATCTTGGTCTATGTCGATGACCTTCTGATCGCGTCTCCGTCCTTGGAGGTCATGAAGGAGACCAAGGCTGTCCTTCAGACTGCCTGCAGGATGAATGACCTCGGTCCTACATCGGTGTTTCTTGGTATGGAGATCGTGCGAGATCGCAAGCGTCGGACGTTGTTGCTGCATCAGGCCTGATATGTACGAGTCGTGGGGGAGCGTTTCAGCGATCTCCTTGGTGCAGTGCCCACCGCTTCCACACCTCTTACACCCGATGGGCAGGATGCCTTGAAGGTGGATGATCCCACACAACTGGGGGAGACAGTGGATGTGACCTTGTACCTCTGTCTCATCGGATCTCTGATGTACCTGGCCACTACCACACGTCCTGACATCGCTTTTGCTGTCAAACTCATCGCTCAGATCTCACAGGCTCCTCGTGCTAGAGCCCTTCACGCGGTTGTGCGAGTGGTGCGGTATGTGGTCTCCACACCATACCTTGGACTTTGCTTTTGTCGGTAGTGTTCGATGGTCCTTGACGGCTACACTGACAACGACTGGGCTTGGAGCCCAAATGGACGCAGCGGTACTGGCTACGTGTTCTTGCTCGGTGGTACCGCTCTGTCTTGGCATAGCGGGAAGCAGGGTTGCATCCCACGCAGCTCGTCGGAGGCAGAGTACGTTGCTTTGGGCGCAGGGGCTACTGAGGCGGTATGGCTGCAGCGCCTGTTTCTTGAGCTTGGTCAGTCAGTACCCACCATTGTACTTCGTTGCGACAACCATAGTGCTCTCACCATTGTGGAGAAATCCAGTGTCTTTCACGCTTGCACGAAGCACATTGCGGTTGAGCATCACTTTGTGCGTGATCTGGTGTAGCGACACGTGATCTCCGTCATGTGGGTTGGCTCTGACATACAGCATGCTGATCTCTTGACGAAGGCACTAGCTCACGGAAAGTTCCTGGTAGCCATTCGTTCTCTTGGGCTTCGCCCCATGCCTGAGGGTGGTTGAGTGTGGGAAGTGTGTCTGTGTCTCATCTGTTTCACACTCACTATTGTACTTGTCCCAGTGCTCCACGTGTATGGACATGCGTACCATCAGGTCATGGGGGAGTGTTGTGATTTGTGACGTTCTTGTACAGTCTACTGTGACCACTCGGCCGTGTCCATACTCGTGCAGATCCCTGAGGCAGGCCCTGGTGACATCGGAGGGACGATGGGCGGTGGACTACCAGCTTGGAGCTGGCCGACTACCGTTCCAGAGCCCCGGACACTGCCGAGACTCCCTGCTGTTTTTCTGCAGCCTGTAGGAGTCTTTTCGGTGGACTGGCCAGGAGCTCAATTTGCAAGTTTTTGCATTGTGTGTCCACCGTCTCATGATGGATGCATGCATGTGACCAGTCGTAGCGTCCGTCTTGTGATCCTGAACGTCTAGGTTCAGACGGCGTAGCATTCTGACATGTGTGCGCAGAGTTATGGCCAAAACAGTGGTTTTGGGCCGGTTTTAGGATAGCTCTTGGACCGCCGCGTGCGACACCCACTGTGCGCCGCGGCAGGTATTTAGGCCATGGACCTGTCATTTGTTATCTCTCTCTGCAAATGCTAGTGAAGCATTCAGACACTTTGCCTTGTGTCCCCTAGCCAAACTCTTGCCGTTGCGTGCACGACTTGTGACTGTCGTCACCTTCTGATAAGGCACTGACGCCTAGTTAACGGGAGTGTTGCTAGGAAGCTTCCTTGCATCTTCTCAGTTGTGTGTACCGTACACAGCTTCCGGTGACCCCTCAGCTCATGTCCATCCACATGCAGATCCCTGAGACTGGCAACGGTGGCAGAGGACCGGCAGCCGGCGGTGATAGGCGCCCAAAAGACTCTCGTATTTTTTAGATTGGTGTTGTGGGACAGCACAAAGGCGTGCAACCTATCAGGACATAGATCTCGTCCAGCTGGAAACCTAGGCAGCAGGTTGGGGCAGCATGCGTTGTTGATGCAGCGTGCGGGCTTCCACGCTCGTTGCTTAAGTCTGTTGCCCCCTCAGTCTGCTGCTCTAGAGACTAAGTCTGGAAGCTCTGGGTTTGTTACTCAAAAGTGTGCGCGCCAGTGTTAGCGCCACAAAGCAGCTGAAAACTAGAAATAACTGATTATCAATGAAGAATGAGCAACAATGGGGAACCCCTCCGAGTTCGAGGCCCCACCCACTAGTGTAAAAGTTGTTACTCAGCTAACCAGCCAATCAGAAAATAGTGCTAGACCTATTTTCTGGCAGGCAGGGTTTTCTCGGTGAGCCCTGCCAGACGCCCGACAGCCCAAGACCCGGGCATCGTCCGTTTTGCCTGAAAACTGGACCATACCATAATACCAACGCTGCAAACGCAGTCATGCGGTCAGAATCAGCTAGAAAAAGAGCTATAAGAAGTTATGGCTGCACGAACCCAGGTAGTGCCTATGACAGTCAACGATGCCAAACAGGGCCATACAACAGAAGACATGGACCCTGGGCATCGCATGATGCTGTAGACGAAATGCCACAGCCAGACATAGTGCTAGGTGCATGCAGACTGCATCCATAGTGGCAGTGACTGCCGGTAGCCCGACCACCGAGGAGGCCTGGCGATGGAGTTGAGCGCATCGCCAGAGGGAGGAGGCTCCAGCGATGGGTGAGTGGGTCTCAACGTGCGTCGGCTCCACCGAGCGACACTCCAGCGGCGTCAAGTCTCGCCGTCAGTCATCTGCACGCCGATGTACACAAGCCGGGAGGTCACAACAGAGTACAATGAGAGATGCACGAAAACCAACACTCCCCCATGACTCACAGGCATAGTGCACATGTGGGGGCAGAGACACAGTCAACAACCAGACTCCCTCAGGCCAAGCAGAGACGCAAGCAAGGACAGAGAGAGTCACTCACGGGCGCATGCCGACTGAACTCACAGCCTCCTTGAACGAGTCGCGCTTCAGTGCCTTGGTCAAGAAGTTAGCCACCTGCCATGCTGTCTCAACCCACACGATGTTGACGCTACCGTCATGCAACAACGAACGCACATAGTGATACTCAACATTGATGTGCTTTGTGCGTGTGTAATGCACGCCGTCATTGTCGGTGATGGCCATGGCACTCTCATTGTCACTGTGCAACGTGATGGATGCGACGGACTGGCGCAGCTCAGACAACAGATGACGCAACCACACACTCTCACACGCGCCTGAGCCAAGAGCAACGTACTCAGCCTCAATAGTGCTGCGTACAATGCATCCCTGCTTGCCACTACGCCAGGACATAGTAGTGCCGCCAATCAGAAAGCTCCAGCATGTGCGACTCTTGCCGTCCAGACAGCCGGCCCAGTCACTGTCGGTGTAGCCCACCGCGACAACAGACGGCTGACGGCGGAACATGAGACCTCGCCGAGGAGTCGAGACAACATAGCGCAGTACTCGGATCGCGGCCTCGTAGTGGAGGTGACACAGCTCCTGAGAGAACTGGGCCAGGAGGTTGACGGCAAACGCGATGTCTGGGCGCGTCGTCGTCGCCAAGAACATGAGTGACCCGATGACTCGCAGGTATGTGGTCACGTCAACTGGCTCCCCCACAACGGCTGGGTCAGGACTCTTCAGCTTTGCCTGGCCATCATGTGTCATGGGTGAGGATGCGCTCGGCACGAGTGGCAGGTCCTCCGCAAAGCGGGTGGACAACGGCTGCACATAGGCGGCCTGGTGGATCTACAGGACGCCCTGGGAGCGATCATGCTTGAGTTCCATGCCCAGGAAGACCCTAGCAGACCCAAGGTCCTTCATCTGGTAGGCGGCGTGCAGCACATCCTTGACACGCTGGATGGCAGCCGTGTCAGGCTATGCAATGAGCAGATCGTCGACGTACACGAGAACAGTGGCAAAAGTGTGGCCTCGCGGACTGACAAACAGTGCGGGGTCAGCGGTTCTGCGCTGGAGCCCGCCACGAAGGAGCGTGCTGCTGATCTCTTGGTTCCAGCACCAAGGCGACTGCTTCAGGCCATATAGGGCCTTACGCAGTCACCAGACTCTCCCAGTGCCATCGTTGAAGCCTCGGGGCTACACCATGTAGAGCTCCTCACCCTCCACTGAACCATGGAGAAACGCGTTGCTCACATCCATCTGGTGCAGCTCCCATCCATGATGGGCGACCAGATTGAAGAATGCTTGGCTAGTGGAGAACCGGCCAACTTGGGCAAAGATCTGGTCGCAATCGACCCCAGGAATCTAGGAAAACCCCTTGGCTGTAAAGGCGGGCCTTGTACTTGTCCAAGGACCTGTCGGGCTTCCACTTGCGCCAAAAGAACCACTTGGCGCCGATGGCCTTCTGTCCTAGGGGAAGGTCAACGAGGTCATACACGTGGTGCTGTCGGATAGCTACGAGCTCATCGGCGCAAGCAGCGTCCCAGTGTGTAGCCTCAGGAGAGGCTTGTGCCTCGCGTAGGGTGTCTTGGTCCTTCAGGCGTGCTGTGGAGCGGACTGAGAGGGTGTGTGCACCTTGTGCCCCAGGTGGGATGCGCGCGAGTGTAGCCACGACAGCGCACCGATGCTCATTATGGAGCATGGCGTAGCCCAGTGCGGAGCCCGGGTGGAGGTCTGCAATGATGGCCGAGGTGGTCAGGCCGAGGGCCTTGGTGCCAGGGTCCCCACTCACGACCGTGGGAGCGGAGGAGACACGTGGAGCCACGGGGGGTCGAGGCGCCACGGAGCGCGGAGCGACGGTCTGCGCGCTCACCGACGGNGATGCGCGCGAGTGCAGCCACGACAGCGCACCGATGCTCATTATGGAGCATGGCGTAGCCCAGTGCGGAGCCCGGGTGGAGGTCTGCAATGATGGCCGAGGTGGTCAGGCCGAGGGCCTTGGTGCCAGGGTCCCCACTCACGACCGTGGGAGCGGAGGAGACACGTGGAGCCACGGGGGGTTAAGGCGCCACAGAGAGCGAAGCGACGGTCTGTGCGCTCACCGACGATCTGACCGGGCATGACCGTAACTCAGTCTCAGTCATGCAGGGCATGACCGTAACTCAGTCTCAGTCATGCAGGGCTCGACAGGGGAGCAGGAAGTGATGCAACTCGCACTTCCCTGGAGAGGAGGGCGAGGGAGGCCGAGCTGGAGCGTGATGAATTTCTCTAGCTGGCGCTCACAAGAGGATGGCCCGGGAGTGTAGACGGACTGCGGGGTGATGGCGCCGGAGCCCAGGTAGAAGGAGGACTACGCCGGCGCCAACGGCTGCGGCGGTGGTGTCGGTGCGACCGGCGAAGCAACTGGAGTGGTGGAGCTGCTGAATGAGGCGGAGGAGTCAGAGCCGGCGATAGTCACAGCGGCAAAGGCGAGACAGTGCTCGCGCTGGCGATGCATGGTGGCGATGACGCGCGCCTCATCCATCGGTAGAGGGCACGTGCACCACCCGTGCCCGGGCTGGCCACAGCTGTGGCAGACCGAGCTGCTAGCGCTGGACCCGGTCAACGACTGTTACTGCTGCTGCTGCTGACCTTTGCCTTTCTTGGGCCGACACTTCTTCTTCCCCGACGATGATGAGGTAGCTGCGGCGGGGGAGGCGACGGCGACGGAGGCGACGGAAGGGGAGGCGACGGCCTCCGTGCGCTGGAGTTGAGACTCCAGACGAGTTTCCTCAATGCGGAGGAAGAGCTTGTATGCCCAGCACAGGAGGGTGCCCTGGGCCGCCATGGTGGAGAGAATGTCGTGAGGGTAGTGGACGAAGACGTCCCAGTACGCTTTGGTGGCGCCAGGCTTGATGGTGAGGAGCATGGCCAAAGGGGGTGGGGCAGATTTCCCGAGGCGACAAAGGATGTCCTCCACCCGCTGCCGGTAGGAGGTGACCGTTTTGGTCTCCCCCATGTGCAGGGAGTTGAACTCCCGCAGCAGGCGGCTAGTCTCAGCGTTGCTAGACAGGCGATGGGGACGAGTGAGAACATGCCACGCGGCTGCAGGGTATGGGGTGGCGCCAGCAGTGAAGTCGCCTAAGAAGGGCTCGAGGGCGAGGCGGGAAGCCGGAGGGGCGACAGGGACAAGAGCCCGGATGGCACGACCAGCGTCATACAGATGGTCGGCTAGGGTGGCGTCATATGGCAGTGTGTAGTATGCCCACAGGCCCTCACCCTGCGCCTAGATGCGAAAGCTGAGCTCCCATCTCCGGAACTGCTCGCCGGCCTGAAGCGGCTGCGGTGGCGGCGGCAGGGTCTCAATGTCCTTTTGCCTGCGGCTGGCACCCAGAGTGGGACCAAGGACGGAGGTCACTGTCTGCTGCTGGCGCAGAGTCTGCTGTTGCGCTAGGTATTGCATGGCACCAGACACAGCTGGGCTGGCATGCCCTGGAGGGGGAAAGGACGAAGGCGCATTGGGGGCAGATTGGGGAACTAACGGTTGCAGTGCGACAAGCTGCTGTGTCAAGGCAGCGAGCTATTGCTGAAGAGCAGCGAGAGGGTCAGGGTTATCGCAAACGACGTCAAAGGGCTGTTGGCGCTGCTGCTCCTCCTGCTGTTGCTGCTGCTGCTACTTCCGCTGTTGCTCTGCTCTTGTTGCTACTACTGCTACTGCTGCTCATGCTTCTCCTACTTTTCCTGCTGCTCATGCTATTGCTGCTGCTACTGCTACTACTGCTCTTGTTGCCGCTGTTGTTGCCGCTACTGCTGCTGCCGCTGCTGCTGCTACTGCTGCTGCTGCTGCTACTCTGCTACTACTGTAGCCCTTGCAAGAAAGGGGGGATGGGGGTCCCCCCAACAGAGGAGGACCCCTCCCCAGTGGGGCTACAAGCCATGGTGTGATGCCCTTTGTTTTATTTGTTTTTTTCTTTTCTCTTTGGGGTTGCTGATGTTAGTAGTAGCGCCTTGCTGAGGGCGGTGGACGTTCTACCCACCCTCAGGCTTGCCTCCCCCTTCCCTTGCCCCTTTCTTTGGGTTATATTTTTTATTTTTGAGTTGATGATGTTAGTAGTGATGTCAACAGAACGTCAGTAGTGACCTCAGCAGTGACGCCAGCAACGGGATGCTGACATCAATAGTGGCGGTTGTTGGGGCCTCTACTACAGCTGTTGTTGCTGCTGGTGCTGCTGCTACTGTTCTTGCACTTTGCTGCTGCTGCTGTGGTTGCTGCTATAGTTTGTGATGATGTTGCTACTGCCGATGCTGCTGCTACTACAGCTGTTGTTGTTGTTACTACCGCTGCTGCTGCTGTTACTCCTTCTTCTACTACTACTGCTACTACTTTTGCTGCTGCTGCTGCTTTGGCTGCAGTTGCAACAGTTGTTGCTATTGCTGTGGGCTGCTGCGGCTACTAGGGCTGCTGCAGCAGCGAAGGCAGCTGCTGCTATTTTTTTCTTCTTCCTCATCAACACAGACATGCTGCCCGCTGTTAGCTGCGAGCAGCGGGCTGCTGCTCGCTGGTAGTGAGCTAATGCTCACTGGCATCGGGCAGCGAGCTACTGCTCGCTGGCAGCGAGCAGCAAACTGCTACTTACTGGTAGCGGGAAACGAGCTATAGCGAGCTACTGCTCGCTGGCAACAGCGGGTTGCTACTCGCTACTCGCTCACTATGAGCAGCGAGTAGCAACGGCACTTGCTGATGGCAACTGCTCACTGCAGCAGCTACTGTGGCTGGCTACTACTGCCGCACGCTACTAGAGCTGCTGGTTGCAACTGCTGCTGCTCGCTGCTGCTACGGGTTGCTGCTGCTGCGAGCTGCTGCTGCAGGCTGCTGTTGCTACGAGGTGCTACTGTAGGCTGCTGCTGCTACAGGCTGCTGCGAGCTGCTGCTTCTCCCTACTGTTGCTGCTGCACGCAACTGCTACTGGCTTCTGCTACCACTCCTCGCTGACGTTGCCTGCGGCTGCTACTGCTACAATCTACTACTACTGCGTGCTGGTGTAAGTCACTACACGTGGGTGACGTTGCCGCGTGCGTCGTCGCCCACAGGTGTTGGACGCGGCCTGCCGCTCACCTCCTCACGTCACATGTGGCAGTCAGTGTTGCCGAAAAAAATTTGGCAGCATTTCCCCTGGCCCAGTGGCCGTGGGAAAAAATCTGACGGCGCCACCAGGCGGGTCAATGCTGCCAGAAAAAATCTGGCAGCATTTCCCCTGCACTGGCGCGTATGGGGTTCCGCCGGCGTTTTCTGGCACCTGTACGCCAGTCTTCTGGTGTTGCTGCTACGCTCTAGCTCTGATACCAAGCTGGAAACCTAGGCAGCAGGTTGGGGCAGCATGCGTTGTTCATGCAGTGTGCGGGCTTCCACTCTCGTTGCTTAAGTCTGCTGCCCCCTCAATCTGATGCTCTAGAGACTAAGTGTGGAAGCTCTGGGTTTGTTACTCAACAGTGTGCGTGCCAGTGTTAGCGCCATAAAGCAGCTGAAAACAGGAAGTAGCTGATTAACAATGAAGAATGAGCACCAATGGGGAACCCTTCCAAGTTCTAGCCCCCCCCCCACTAGTGTAAAAGTTGTTACTCAGCTAACCAGCCAATCAGAAAATAGTGCTAGACCTATTTTCTGGCAGGCAGGGTTTTCTCAGTGAGCCCTGCCAGACGCCCGACAGCCCAAGACCCGGGTGTCGTCCGTTTTGCCTGAAAACTGGACCATACCATAATACCAACGTTGCGAACGCAGTCATGCGGTCAGAATGAGCTAGAAAAAATAGCTACAAGAAGTTATGGCTGCACGAACCCAGGCAGTGCCTGTGACAGTCAACGATACCAAACAGGGCCATACAACAGAAGACATGGACCCTAGGCATCGCATGATGTTGTAGACGCAATGCCACAACCAGACACAGTGCTAGGTGCATACAGACTGCATCCGTAGTGGCAGTGACTGTCGGCGGCCCGACCACCGAGGAGGCCTGCCGATGGAGTTGAGCTCATCGCCAGAGGGAGGAGGCTCCAGCGACGGGTGAGTGGGTCTCAGCGTGCGTGGGCTCCACCGAGCGACACTCCAGCGGCGTCAAGTCTCGCTGTCAGTCATCTGCACGCCAATGTACACAAGCCGGGAGGTCACAACAGAGTACAATGAGAGATGCACGAAAACCAACATACACGGCTTACAATGACCCCTTGGCTCATGTCCATCCATGTGCAGATCCGTGAGACTAGCAACGGTGGCAGAAGACCGGCAGCCGGCGGTGACAGAAGCCCAGAAGACTCTCGTATTTTTTAGATTCATGCTGTGGGACAGCACATAGCCGTGCAGCGTATCAAGACGTAGATCTCGTCCATGCGGCCGTTCTGGTTCAAACAGCTCGAAGTTCTAACATGTCTGGAGGGAGTTATGGCCAAAGCTGTGTTTTTGCCACTATTTTGTCCTGCTAGAAAACAGCGTCCTTGTGCACCACGTGTGCATCCACTGGGTCCTTGACACTGTTTAGGTTGTCCAGGCCTCAGTTTTCATTCTCCTTCAGCAAAATTCAGTATTTACAGCTTCTGACACTTGTACTTGTGTCCCTAGCCAACCCCTTGCTGTTCTCACATTCATCAATATGTGCCAGTGAGTTAATTGGCCGGCTTGTACTGCCACGCCAGTGACAGCAGTGCTAGGAAGCTGTCTTTCACCCACTGCCCACAAAAGTCACGAACTTAAAACTCCAATACCCATATCTGTCAATGAAATATTTCTCGCATACCCACACATGTCAATGCAATACATTTTCAATACCCATACTTGTCACTTCAATAAAACTCAAAAATCCACGAATGTCAATGCAATAAAAGCCGGATGCTCATACTTGTCACTGAAATGAAACTCACATACCCAGAAATATCAACGCAATAAAAGTTGGATGGCCATAGTTGTTACTGAAAGAATACTCGCATACCCACAAATGTAAATGCAATATAACTCGGATACCCATACTTGTCACTATAATAATACTCGCATAACCAGAAATGTCAGTGCAATAACACTTGGATGTCATACTTTCATCATCCAATGCCCACTACGGACTCGGTGGCTCGGTCCATGTCCATGGCTCCCATGGCTTGGGACAGTTGGGCGGCCTGCTACTCGGCATGGGCACTCCCAAGGTCCAAGCCATGTGCTTCGGAGTCACAGGAGCTCGAGCCCATGATGGTTCATGCCCCAACTCTCGGTTGCGTGCTGCATTGCGGTCCCAGCGCTCCTTCAATGCGACCCATGTCTGATGTGCCGCCCGGGGGTCCGCTACGGTAGTACCCCCCATCCATGATGTGCCGGGCCATTTGGACGGACGTCATTGTCCATGTCGATCCAACGTGTTAGTCAAAGTTTGACAGTTGGAGTTAACTTAGCGCATTGTACTAACGGAGAAGCACACGTGTGTAAAATACACACCTTAGTACCCGTTCATAGTGCAAACCGGTACAACAACCAAGTTCACTAGTTGAGCCTGCTCGCGTGACCTTGAGTGTGAGAAAGTGCGTAGAAGCTTCCTAGCAACACAGCCCTTGACCGGGCGTTAGTGCCTGGTCAGACGGTGACGACAGTCATAGGTCGTACACGCAACGGCAAGGGTTTGGCTAGGAGACACAAGGCACAGTGTCAGAATGCTTCAATATAGCATATGCAGAGAGAAATGACAACTGACAGGTCCAAGGCATAAATACCTGCCGCGGCGCACGGCGGGTGTCGCATGCGGCAGTCCAAGAGCTGTCCTAAAACCGGCCCAAAACCACTGTTTTGGCCGTAACTCTGCGCACACATCTCAGAATCCTACGCAGTCTGAACCTAGACGTGCAGAATCAAAAGACGGACGCAGCGACTGGTCACATGCATGCATCCATTGACTGACAGTGAACATACAATGCAAAAACATACAAATAGGCCTCATGGCCAGTCCGCCGAAAGGCGCCTGCAAGACGTAGGAAGCACATCAAAGAGTCCTGGTGGCATCTGGGGCTCTGGAACAGTGATCGGTCAGCTCCAAGCGGGTAGTCCACCGCCTGTCGTCGCGCCGGTGTCACCAGGGCCGCCTGCCTCAGGGATCTGCACGAGTATGGACACGACCGAGTGGTCACAGTAAACTATACAGGAAAGGCACAAAGCACAACACTCCCCCATGACCCGATGGTACGCATGTCCATACGCGTGCAGCACTGGTACAACCACATAATGGGTGACACAGACTGATGAGACGCAAACGTACATCCCACACTCAACCACTTTCACGCACGGGGCGAAGCCCAACAGAACGAATGGCCACCAAGAACTTTCTGCGGGCGAGTGCCTTCGTCAAGAAATCAGCACGCTGCAAGTCAGTGCCAACCCACATGATGGAGATCACGCGTCGCTCCACCAGATCACGAACGAAGTGATGCTCAACCGCAATGTGCTTTGTGCGAGCATGAAAAACACCAGAGTTCTTCGCAATGGCGAGAGCACTCTGGTTGTCGCAACACAGCACAATGGTGGGTACTGACTGCCCAAGCTCAAGAAACAAGCGTTGCAGCCAAACTGCCTCAGCAGCCCCTGCCCCCAAAGCCACATACTCTGCATCCGATAAGCTACGTGCGATGCAGCCCTGCTTCCCGCTTTGCCAAGACAAAGCGGTACCACCGAGCAGAAACACGTAGACAGTGCGACTGCGCCCGTCAGGGCTCCAAGCCCAGTCGCTGTCAGTGTAGCCGTCAAGGACCACCGAACACTGCCGACGAAAGCAGAGTCCGAGATACGGAGTGGAGACCACGTACCGTACCACTCGCACAGCCGCGTGAAGAGCTCTCGCACGTGGAGCCTGCGAGAACTGAGCGAGGAGGTTGACGGCGAACGCGATGTCGAGACGCGTGGTAGTGGCCAGGTACATCAGAGATCCGATAAGACGGAGGTACAAGGTCACGTCCACTGTCTCCCCCAGCTGTGTAGGGTCATCCACCTTCAGGGCATCCTGCCCATCAGGTGTGAGTGGTGTGGAAGCAGTGGGCACTGCACCAAGGAGATCACTAAAGCGCTCCCCCACGACTCGTGCGTATCGGGCCTCGTGCAGCAACAGTGTCCAATGTCTACGATCTCGCATGATCTCCATACCAAGAAACACCGATGCAGGACCGAGGTCCTTCATCCTGTAGGCGGTCTGTAGGACAGCCTTGGCCTCCTTCAAGGCCTCCTGCGACGGAGACGCGATCAGAAGGTCATCAACATAGACCAGGATGGCGGTAAACCGCTCGGGTGTCGGTAGGATGAAGAGTGAGGGGTCTG
This sequence comes from Penium margaritaceum, assembly GCA_023375785.1. Taxonomy (NCBI): domain Eukaryota; kingdom Viridiplantae; phylum Streptophyta; class Zygnematophyceae; order Desmidiales; family Peniaceae; genus Penium; species Penium margaritaceum. The sequence continues at coordinate 54,355 of SZWC01015268.1, forward strand.
CCTCGCTCTGTACGTATCCTGCGCGAGTCAAGGTGCCAGTGATCTCCCGGTTCCAACACCGTGGAGAATGCTTGAGGCCGTACAAGGACGTGCGCAAGCGCCAGACCTTGTCACCGTCCTCAAAGCCTGGTGGCTGAGCCACGTAGATCTCCTCATCCAAAGAGCCATGGAGGAACGCGTTGTTCACATCCATCTGGTGTAGTTCCCAGTCATGCTGAGCTACTACACCGAACAGAGCTCGTGCTGAGGTCATGCGGCCGACAGGGGCAAAGGTGTCAGTGTAATCAACTCCCTCAATCTAAGAGAACCCCTTGACGACCAAGCGGGCCTTGTAGCGTTCCAGTGAGCCATCCGGCTTCACTTTCTTACGAAAGACCCACTTGACCTGAATCGCCTTCCTCCCAGGGGGAAGGTCGACCAGCTCGTAGGCTCCGTGCTCTCGGATAGCGCGAAGCTCATCCTCGCAAGCAGCTCGCCAGGCATCAGCATCCTGTGATGAGAAAGCCTCCCTCAATGTGCCCGGGTCCGGCGCCATAGAGGGGGAACCGTGCGTGGCAAGTGCACACGCCTGAGTGTCTGGTCTGACGGCCACGAGATCAGCTGCTGCGTCACAGGCGATATGGAACTCGCGAGTGACCAGGTCGTGCCCTATGGGACATGCTGGGTGTACCTCTGAAAGCTCAGTGCGGACACTCAGGCCTAAGGCGTTTGTGCCTGGATCACCGCTCGCGATGCTGCAAGAGGAATGTCTGGGTCCGGAACCCGACGCTCGCTGAGCTCCAGAATCCAGTGGTCGAAGGCGACCACCGGGCTCACGGGAGTAACCGGAGGTCAAGGGGCGCACCTCAGGCTCAGGAACAGGTACGACCATAGGGACAGGTACGACCACAGCTGGTGAGGGCTGAGACGAGGCAGTCGAAGATGCCGTGCGAGGAGATGCGTGTATGGGGGACACTGAGCTAGGGGTGACAGCGGGCAAGGCTGGCCCGGACACTGAGACAGGAGTGTCAGCCGATGTAGGGACAGGAGTGGGCTGGGCTGGGTCAGACGCCGGAGAAGGGGTGCCAATGGACACAGGTGGTGATGCAGGAGGAGGCGTGAGAGCAGCGGTACCTATGGGATGTGAAACAGGCTGAATAGGCGGGATCTCTGGACCAACAGCAATGATAGCCGGATCATCAAGTGCTGGAGATCGAGAGGGGACTCGAGCGGACACATCAGCCTGACGAGAAATGGTCGCTGGCGGAGAGGTCTCCCCCATCCGCCGAGGACCCTCACAGGAAGGGACATGAGCCGCAGAGGGGGCTGTGATCGAAGTCAGATCACGGTATGTGAGTGACTCAAAAAACAGCGCGTCACGGGATTCAATGACATGACGGTGAGTGGGGTCCCAAAAGCGCCAAGCCTTCGACCGCGGGGAGATGCCGATGAAGGCACACAAGCGACCCCGAGGGGAGACCTTGGACCCCTGCTGGTCCTCGGTGTACCATACAGAGGCCAGGGATCCCCAGACGCGTGCGAGATGAAGATCAGCATGGTGGCCAAACCAGAGGTCGTACGGTGTAACATGATCCGGAAGCGGACCATGCGGGAGGCGGTTCTAGACCCAAGTCATGTAGGCGAAGCCCTCGAAGGCGAAGGACTCCGGGAGACCGCACTCAGACTGCATGACGCTGACCGCATCCTCCATGGTGCGGTTCCAGCGCTCAGATACACCGTTTTGTTTTGGGGTAGCAGGGGCGGAGACCTGGTGAAGAATACCGTGCTCAACAAAGAAGGAGTCCATCTCACCGAGGAACTCCTCGCCGCGATCCGAGCGAAAGATATGTAGCGTGGGGCGAGACTGACGCTCAGCCATCACGAGCCAGAGCCGAACCGCAAGAGCGGCGTCGCCCTTCTGACGCAGACTGTAGACCCAACGCATCCGGGTGAAGTCATTAGTCAGCGTCAGAACACACCGGCCCCTCTCGGACAGGGTCTCGATCGGGAGAGGACCGAGCAAGTCCGAGTGGACCAACTCGAGGGGGCTCACCGCTCGGGAACGTAAATCAGGGTAAGTGCACCGGTGCATCTTTCCCTGAGCGCAAAAGAGACAATCGGTCTTGGGTGGCTTCTCGAAAGAAGCCACATCAAGACCAAGAGCGGGCTGTGTCCGGATGAGCTTCGACACAGTGTCGGAGCCCACGTGACACAGACGTCGATGAAGCAACCGCTTGTGTTCCAAGGATACAACACCAGTGACAAAAACGCGACCAGAGAAGGAGGGAGAGCAAGGGGAGGAGGGCCGAGCAATGCGGTACAAGTCATCGACGACTGAAGCACGCATGACAATGCTACGAGTGTCAGGAGCAGTCACAGTCGCTGAATCAGAGGTATGCTGAACGGCGACCCATCAAAGTGGAGGCACGCACAGACAGCAGACTAAGCTCAATATCAGGCACAAACAGCACGTCAGAGAGATACAGGGGGCCAGACAGACCATCAGAGCATACAACCCCAATGCCATGGACCGGTAAGGACTGACCAGAGCCTGTACGAACAGAACGGACAGTCGTGACAGGACCAAGTTCCACGAAGTCACTACGACGACACGTCATGTGGTGGGTGGCACCGGAATCGATGATCCAAGTGCCACCGGAGTCACGACTGGTGGACGTCACTGTACAACGAGCAATGGAACACTTGGCATCAGAGTGACGCTAAGCCGTCAGTGGGAAGGAACGACATACATCCCGAAGGTGAGACTCATGAATCCAGTCATTGCAGTCACGCGCATCATCATCACATGCGGACTGTGCTCCCCCACACGTGTCATCACGAGTCACGAGGACGGACAAACAAGCAGTCTGTGACCCACTCGACGATGACAACACACTCGCACCTCCCTGAAAGCGAAGCGCCAGAAGATGACAAAGCTCGGCGATGGTGCGGTCACGTGGGTCTGGATCACTGCTGCTCGCCGGTGAGGATGCAGGAATAGCTGCAGTCATGGTCGCCGCGCATCCAGAGGAGTGTGCGGTCGACGTGCCGGACGTGGTGCGAGCAACATAGGTAGCCTGAAGTCCGCGAGTGATACGCTCCCAGTCAAGCGGCTGCTGGCACTCGGTGTGGCAATGGGCACATACACAGTTGTAGCAGTGCACGGAACGGCCACTGCTACCACTGGATGACGACTGNTCCTGATGTGCTACTGCTGCCTCGTGGGCCAACGTCACCTGGAGGAAAAGCTGATGGGCCCAAGGGAGCAGCTGCAGGGTGGCTGAGAAAGGCTCAAGAGCAGCGTCGCTGTACCGTGTAAATATGTCGGTGTACTCCAGGCGAACTCCGAGCATGATCTTCTGAAGCGCCCACAGCTGTGTGCCCCCTGAGGTCCCCAGACGCGTGTAGATACGCATGGCGCATCGCTAGTAATCCGCCGCAGGCTCCTCTGGTCCCTGACGGAGCGAGTGGAAAGCACGAATGTGTGACGCACGCGTGGCGTGCATCTCTGCGGCCAGTAGGGACAACGCCAGATCCCAGCCTCCACGAGGATCAGCTCCGGTGCCTGTGCCAGCCTCACCGAGGAAGGGGCGGAAGTCAACGACAGTCTCGTGTGGCATGGCGTAGAGAAGTCCTCGCATGGCCCGGGTTGCTGTTAGCACCTGTGCTGGATCTGTAGACTGGTATGGGCTGTGGTAGTAAGGCCACACTCCCTCGGAAGTGGCCCACACCTGAAACACGATCTCCCAGCAGTCAAATCCATCCTCGCTGAAGTACCGTGGAGGTGGTGCCTCAAAGTCCTTTGGCTGCCGCTCCGTGGGGAGAGCAACCGCAGGCTGAGGAGGGCGAGCAACAGGGAAACCTCCTGGAAGGGGGTGATCACCGGGGAAGTCAGGTGACGGTCGTATCGGGGACACGGGTGGAGGTCGGATACCCGTCTGCAGCTGACGGAGGCGCTCCTATAGAAGACGAATCTCCCGCTCCTGGGAGTCATCCTCGAAGCCTGGCATGAATGGCTCGTCATCAAGGAGGTCCGCAGGTGGTGGGGAAACCACACCAGGAGGTGAAGCAGGCGGGGCACCTGTCACGGACACCTGAGCCGAGTGCTGGGTGGAGGCCGCAACGCCGGCAGCTCCCTCAGAAATCCGCGAAGGAGCCGTGGACTGAGCGCGCAGGAGCTCAGTCAGCGTGCGGATCGCGTCAGTCTGCTCTCGCTGCCAACGACGCATCTCCTCCTCGTGGCTGCGCAGGTCCTCAATGGCCTGCAAGCAAGGGCTCAATACCCCTGAATAAGAGGAGGAGGGATCGCCTGGTCCCTTGTCCTTGTCGTCGGGCGAACTCATGTCGCCGCTCACTATGGGACGAAAGGTCAAGTTTGCCGGATTTCAAAACCATCTGCGTTTCTCGGGGAGTTCAAACGCTGGCAACTTTTGACTTTCCGGGTCAAAATTTGGCTGAGTGTAATGCTGACGTCAGCAAGTGGTTGCTGACATCAGCACGACCTGATGACATCAGAAATCAACAATGCTGACATCAGCTCATCCCCTTTTCTTTTTTTTTTCTTTTTACGGTTCTGCCGCTGTGCGGTGGCGCGCGGCAGCTCCGCGGAAGCTGCGCAACAGCTTCCGCCCAACTGGTGCTGCAGGTGTGCTGTCAGCTACAACAGCAGCTGCGTAGCTGCGTGTGCAGCGGTGGCAGCAGCGGTTGCGCTGCTGCTGCTGCTGCTGCGAGCGGCGGCTGCTGCTACGCGCTGCAGCTGCTGCTGGCTGCCGCCGCCGCGCGCTGTTGCTGGCTGCCACCGCCGCGCGCTGCTGTTGCTACCACTGCTGCGCTGCTGCTGCCGCCGTGACTGCCGCTGCTGCTGCTATGCCACTGCCGCTGCTGCGCTGCTGCTGCCAACGCTGCTGCTGTGCTGCTGCTGCCGGCGCTGCTGCCACACTGCTGCTACAGCCGCTGCTGCTGCGCTGCTGCCGCCGCCGCCTCTGCTGCTACTGCTCTACTACTGCGGCTGTGGGAGGGCGGCTGCACGCACCGCGGCCGCCACACGCCTCTGCGTGGCAGAAGATGCCGCTGCTGCTGCCTCTGCAGCTGCGATCTCACGTGGTGGGTGGGATACATTGACGGCGACCGGCCGTCTCCAACAGATCCCAAAGAACTCTGCTGCAGCGGTGACTCTCACTGCTGCTGCTCTGCTGCGTCTCTGCTGCGCAGCTCAGTGAGAACTGTCTCACTACTCTGATACCATGAGAAAGTGCGTAGAAGCTTCCTAGCAACACAGCCGGTGACCTGGCGTCAGTGCCTGGTCAGACGGTGATGACAGTCACAAGTCGTACACGCAACGACAAGGGTTTGGCTAGGAGACACAAGGCACAGTGTCAGAATGCTTCAATATAGCATATGCAAAGAGAAATGACATCTGACAGGTCCAAGGCATAAATACCTGCCGCGGCGCACGGCGGGTGTCGCACGCGGCAGTCCAAGAGCTGTCCTAAAACCGGCCCAAAACCACTGTTTCGGCCGTAACTCTGCGCACACATGTCAGAATCCTACGCCGTCTGAACCTAGACGTGCAGAATCAAAAGACGGACGCAGCGACTGGTCACATGCATGCATCCATTGACTGACAGTGAACATACAATGCAAAAACATGCAAATAGGCCTCATGGCCAGTCCGCCGAAAGGCGCCTGCAAGACGTAGAAGGCACAGCAANCGGCGGGTGTCGCACGCGGCAGTCCAAGAGCTGTCCTAAAACCGGCCCAAAACCACTGTTTTGGCCGTAACTCTGCGCACACATGTCAGAATCCTACGCCGTCTGAACCTAGACGTGCAGAATCAAAAGACGGACGCAGCGACTGGTCACATGCATGCATCCATTGACTGACAGTGAACATACAATGCAAAAACATGCAAATAGGCCTCATGGCCAGTCCGCCAAAAGGCGCCTGCAAGACGTAGGAAGCACATCAAAGAGTCCCGGTGGCATCTGGGGCTCTGGAACAGTGGTCGGTCAGCTCCAAGCGGGTAGTCCGCCGCCTGTCGTCGCGCCGGTGTCACTGTAGGCTGCTGTGCTAGACAAGTAAGTAGCAGCTGAGGTGAGGCTTGGAAGACACCAAGCGAGCAATGGTGTTGGCGTAGAAGTTAAGACGCATGTGTTAGTTAGAAAAAATGACGGGTAACAAAACAATGAGGTGGTAGCCGTCAGGTGGGGAGGAGCGAGTGAGCGAGCAGCGAGCTCGATCTCGCACGCTCCTTCCCAAGTTCACTTGAACTGAACTAAACTACCCACCAATAGCTGCAACCTGTCAACTATGTCACCTAAGTGAAGACAGGTCAAAGAATAGGTCAGAGTATGAACCCGACGCAAATTAGTGTGCACAAAATGCACACCAGCCAGAGACATGTGAGATTTGATGCCTGGTTGATGCCCGGCTGTGAGACTCGCTGTGCAGTCATGCCACCATGGCGTAGCAGCCAGCAGGGGTTGCCTTTCTCCAGTTAGTCACCTGCGTCAGTGAGGAGAGTGTGCAACGAGGCCAGAGGTCACCGTGTGGTACTGACACAAACCCAACACTCGCCCATGACCCACGGCCAACTTGCACAATGGCACAACAGGCACTACAGCGACGTCACGAGAAGTGACACGACGCAAGACCGTACACAGGCACTGGCACAACAGATCAACCAGGAGGATTACGAGGACACAACAAACCAACAGCGTGAATTGCTACCTTGAAGACATTGCTGCTAAGTGCCTTTGTGAGGAAGTCTGCACGTTGCTGTCGGGTGTCGACCCACACAATCTGAACATCGCCTGCAGCCACACGCTCACGCACAAAATGATGTTCCACATTGATATGCTTTGTGCGAGTTTGATGCATGCCATCATGCTCAGCAATAGCCTTTGTGCTTTGGTTGTCGCAACGCAAGGTGATGCAGCGAATGGGAACACACAATTGCTGCAGAAAACGACACAACCAGACACTTTCACAGGTTCCAGCACCAAGGGCAACATACTCTGCCTCACTGGAGCTGCGTGCAACACAACCTTGCTTGCCACTTTTCCAGGAGATCACAGTCCCACCAACTAGGAAGACATAGCCAGTGCGACTGCGTGCATCCGTGTCATGTGCCCACTCACTGTCAGTGTACCCATCAACAACCACTGACGGCTGCGCCCGGTAACACAGACCAACTCGGGCAGTGGAGAGCGCATACCGCACAGCACGTAGTGCTGCTTCCATGTGCCGTGCACGCGGTGACTGTGAGAACCGCGCAAGGAAGTTGACAGCAAAGGTTACGCCTGCTCTGGTGGTGGTCGCAAGGTACATGAGAGACCGTATGACTCACAGGTAGTCGGTCACGTCCACCGTCTCCCCCAGTTTTGACACGTCCAGAGTTTTCAACAACCTGTGCCCGGCGGGCGTCATCGGTGTTGAGGCAGTGGGGACAAACTCAAGCAGGGAAGCAAAGCGCTCCCCCAGGCTCCTAACATACGCGGCATGGTGGACGTGCAGAACGCGACGAGCGCGGTCATGCTCAAGCTCCATGCCAAGAAACACGCAAGCCGGACCCAAGTCTTTCATCTTGTACGTGGACTGCAGCAGGGACTTCACAGTTGACACAGCTTCGCGACTCGGGGACGCAATAAGCAGGTCATTGATGTACACGAGGATGGCAGCAAAGGGAGCCGACCGTGGAGTGACAAAGAGGGAGGGATCCACCGTGCTCCGGCGATATCCCCCCTTCTCTAGGGTGGAGGTGATCTCCTGGTTCCAGCACCGTGGTGACTGCTTGAGGCCATAGAGGGCCTTTCGCAGTCTCCAAACTCGATTGGTGCCCTCAGAGAACCCTGGAGGCTGCACCATGTAAATCTCTTCATCCAGCCGATCGTGAAGAAAGGCATTGTTTACATCCATCTGCTCGAGCTCCCAGTCGTGGTGTGCAACAAGGCTCAGGAGGGCTCGAGCTGTAGTGTAGCGTCCGACGAGAGCAAAGGTCTCGTCAAAGTCAACGCCGGGGACTTGAGAAAACCCCTTTGCTGTAAGTCGGTCCTTGTACTTGTCGAGCTCGCCGTTAGGCTTGTACTTACGACGGAAGACCCAGCGGGCATCGATCGCCTTGCGGCCTGGTGGGAGATCGACCAGCTCGTATACGGCGTGGTCATCCAAGGCTCTCAGCTCGTCCCGCATGGCAGCCTCCCATTGCTGGGATTCGGGTGCTACCCGTGCCTGGCGAACAGTGGTCGGGTCAGGCAATTGCAGCAGGGCGACAACAGTTGCATTGCACTCGGCAATGCTCCCAAGGACGGCGGCCTCGAGTGCACGCTCATGCTCGGACATGAGCAGTGTGTACCCAAGGACAGAGCTGGGATGCACAACTCCTGTGGCTAGGCCCAGGGCGTCCATACCAGTAGGCAGCGCTGGGGACTGTCCAGACGAGGTCTTTGAAGGTTGAGCAGAGGGTGCTGCAGCACTAGAGGAGCGAGAGGGAAGCGCACGTAGACGTCCGCCACGAACAAAAGGTTTGATGGGGGCAGGGCGTGGAGGAGCACTGGGTGGACTAGGCATGACTGGAGTGAGTGGACTGGATGGGGACGCAGCAGAAGGTACGGGAGAGACGGAATCAGCAGATGAGGACTCAGATGAGGACACCACAGGGGATGACGGAGCTCCAAGCGAGCTAGGCGACACCGACAACGGGGCGTCAGAGGATGGTGGAGTCACAGTGTCGGCCGTTGGAGAACGCTCCGAGGGTGAAGGCTGCTGAGACGTGAGAGCAGCAGGGACGGCAGGGGCAGATGGGACTGCATGGCCGACCTCCCCCCGCAACCGAGAGAGCGGAAGCAGGGAGGCAGCAGACGAGTGATGATCGAGGTCACGGAGAAACACGGACTCGAAGAACAAGGCATCCCAGGACTCAACGACGCGCTGACGCTCTGAGTCCCAGAAGCGCCAGGCTTTCGACTGGGAGGAAACGCCCAAGAAGGGGCAGAGACGTCCACGCGGGGAGAGTTTCCCGTCGCGGAGATCCTCTGGGAGCCAGACAAACGCAATGCTACCCCAGACGCGAGCCAGACGGAGGTCAGCACGGGAGCCGTACCAACGCTCAAAGGGCGTAACGGTGCGGGGAAGAGGACCGTGAGGGTCGCGATTCCACACCCAGGTCATATAGCTCATGGCCTCAAAGGCAAAGAGAGGGGAGAGCCCAGACTCAGACAGAAGCGTGCGGACACCATCTGCAAGGGTCCGATTCCAACGCTCAGAAACTCCGTTTTGCTGGGGTGTGTAGGGAGCCGAGGTCTCCAGACACACCCCTTGGGACTCAAGAAAGTGGGCGGTGGGTCCAAGGAACTCACCGCCACGATCACTGC